>CM076579.1:1388309226-1388582126 GCA_034641835.2 Pinus albicaulis
GCATGGGTGCCCTTGGCTAATAACTGGTAAAGTATTGGTTAGACCTAGGTGATAGGGGGCATCATTTTTTAACAGATACCCTAGGTAAAAATTTTGAGGGGGGTAAGGGCCAGAGTGAGCGGGGTCAACTCACTTAGCAAGATTGGTTGGAATTAGTAAAGGAACCCCAAGTCAAGTTTAAGGGGGAAATGTTAGGTAAATTTGACTCAGCGATAGAGTCAAAATTGACCAGGTTAAACAATGATGGTTTTGGGGCACATGGTATTGTTCACCCATGGTTTTCTATTGGTGGTATTACATGTAATGGAGCCTATAAAAGGTTGGGAGGACTTCATTGTAATGTAGGCCATTTTGGCCAAGGCTAATGAAATTTCATTAGGATGGGTTTTCCTCGGAGTTGGAGTTTTTCCTGGTTAAATATTGTGTGTTTATGTTTTATTATTGTTGCTAATTGGGTTTATTAATTTCTTTGGGTAAATAAGTTAATGTTCTCCAGTAAATTTTTCTTCACAAAGTGTTGTGGTGTAGATGAACCAACCTCTTGTGCCATAACTCACATGTGTCTCGACTCTCCACCTTCTCTACTTTAGTGCTCAGTGTTGTGCAGTCTTTTACATCCAGTTTTTAGAGATTCTCTACTCGAACCCCAATATTTTTCACTTGTTTCGTGGCTTTGTGACGAAGGAATGCCTTTCCTTCTTTGAATATCAGCATAGCCATGATCTTCTAACATAGCCACAAAAACCAAATTCTTCTTTAAACTAGGAACCTACATGACATCTATTAATGTGAGTGAATTACCTAACTCCCATTGAAAGGTAATTGTACCTACACCGATAGCGTTGTTGGAGTGGGGTCCCCTGGGTCAATTTTGGTTATGTTTTTGTATATAATTTGTTGTGCACGCTACGCAGAAGAGTCAAAGGGGATTTATGGCATGTCAAAGTCCCTAATCAATGTAAATGGGTTTTAAGGGAAAACTATGAGTCTCAAACCATGGTTTTAGACCAAGGTATCTTCATGCTAAGATTAGTATAAATATAAATAGATCAAGTCAAGTAAAGACAAACAATGCTTATTTTTTTATGATGAACGTTTTGTAAGGATTTGATCTAAGTCTGCGTTTTTGGGTAGAAAAGGCTCATTTTGGTTGTGTGTATGGAGAACTTAGTCCTGGTTGTGTGAATGGAAGGGTAAATTGTATGGGAAGTCTGAATGTACTGGAACTGTTGGATCTATTAATACAAAAGACTGTTTTGGCGAACTGAATATGTTATGTGCTTGATGTGTTGTTTATCTGATTAACTGTGAATTTGTTTTATTAATTTCTCTCAGATCAGAATTGGTTCTGTGATACCTTACATTTACTTATGTTTATTATTGAATGCATCTGCATAATTGAGTAAAGTATGTTATGTGTGAAGGACACGATTGATGAATAGATCTACTTAAGTGTATATGTTTACTGTCCGCAAAGACATACGTATTGCATGCTGGAATAATCTGCGACGAAAAATTAATTTGTTAGTCTATTGTTCTGTAGTTGCACGCATCTACATATTATCTGTGATAAGTTCTATTATAAGTCTGTTTAGGACCACCACATCAAATTCTTCCTCAGGGTGTGGAAACCTTGTTCCAACACCCCACCATACTGTTTCGGGTGAGACTTTGATCTGCACAAGCAAGTAATTGCCGAAAGGGCTAGTAGTTGCAGTGTTTGTTGGTTGCGCAATAAATCTGAACCTGGTTTAGGACCCCTCAAGCCAACAAATGGTTCTGTTGTCGGGATCGGGATCATTTTGAGGGAGAATTGATGTATTGGCATCCTACGCAGAATGAATTACAAGATTGGCTGGATAGAAAGATCATTTAATTCATGATCCAAGAGAATCAAAGTTCTAAATTATCTGTTGAAGAGTGGGTTCAAAATTATATTTATACATAAGTTCATGCGATATTCTTTGCTTCCTTTTTGATCGAGCTGCATGAGTGGTTGTCTCCATTAACTGAATTTAATACTTGTGAAAAGGAAGACTCAGTCACTTAGTGGACTCCATTTAAATTGGTATAGTAGTTAAAAAATACAAGCAATACGATTACCTGTGCTATAGATCATTGAATCGATCGTGTTCTGGGAGGATTTGTAACTGAGTTCACTATTGATAAATTTGTGTCTTATTCTGAAGCTGAAAGGAGATTTTTCAAGGGTCCCAGAGGTAAGTTCTTGTGCTCTTTCAAGTTGTTGATTAAGATGTTATTGTGTGAGCATGGTTCTCTATGTGAGCATATCGCGTGAATGTCCCAAAGAGGCCTGACTATGTGCAATGGAAGAGTTTACCACGTGTTGGCCCTCAATTTTGGTCAATTTTTCCTATCATAAATCCACATATTTACCATCGTATTCCACCTTATAACATCCATATATGCCTCATTTTAGCCTTATTATGAATTTTCAGGTAATTAAATTAAATTTTTTTTTTATAGAGATTTTTGTAAAAATTGGGTTTTTAGAGTATTTTTGGACTGCACTAAAAATTCCCGTAATAACTTCATGGAAGTAATATGTGCAGGACATCTCGGTGATAGATGAGCATATATTTGGAAATATTGGGAACCGTAGATGGAAAAATACTTATTGGTTCGGTCAAACTGAGCTAAAACAGGCCCGATCAACATTGGTCAAACTTGACCTGTTTTTCAGAAATCCCTAGGAAAAAGGGTAGAATTAGCATTTTTTGGGGTTTTCCTTATTTTTTGAAAAATAATGAATGATTTCGATGTAGATGGATGGGATTAGGATGGATAGGACTGTTAGAGACATTATATCTCAGTTTTTTTATTATTTGTCCATTTAAACCAAGTTTATGGACCATTCAAGCATGTAGAATTTGTGTAATTTTGTATTGAGACTTTTGAATGCTTTGAGATAATTTGAAGAAATAGTTTCACTTTCTATTTGTTTATGTTGTGAATTATTGATTAATTTTTTTGTAGCTGAGAAGTTCTTCAAGTGTGCAAGGCAAGGGTGGAGGGCCCCCATACCAAGCTAAGTATACTTTTGTTAAATTATCATAGTTTTCAATGCAATAGTTCTTGCTTTAGATCTATGATTCAGTCATTTTGATGTGTGGATATTTCTTATGATTGATGGATGATTATTGGTTTAGATATAATTTTCATATGAAAGGAAAAACAAGAATTTAAGTTAAATTCTCTTTCTATCAAATCATGAACAACAGCTAAAACTCATCATCTTTTCCTTTCTTGAATTATTTTCTTGAATTTCTAGTTTTAATGCAGTGGTAACAATATTGGAATAGAACTGTAAAGAAATACAACCTAGACCTCCTAAGTTAGGAGCCTCTTCTCTTACTTTCTATACATCATAAACTATTGTTATTCAGTTTCTCTTCATGAAGGTAGTATTGTAGGGAAGGACGACCAGGATCTCCTAAGTTAGGAGCCTTTGCCTTCACTTACTACATATTGAATCATAAAATTCTTAGTTATACTTTATAATATTTGTAATATGCATTTACATAAATCTTAGAATTTAGAATATATTTGTAATATGCATTTCTTTCAACTTCTACATTTTGTCTTCTAAAATTGACTTCATCTGAAATCCATATATTCTGGACATGCTTCCAAGTATACAAACTTCGATTGAAAAATAAAATACCTGTGTTTGTTTACCTAGTAAATTGACCCAACATTTATGGCGCCGTTGTAGGGGAAGCATACTTCAATATAGTCAATTATGAAGATTCTAAAAAAAATCAAAACACAACAAAAACAACAAGAAAATTTAGGTTTTTTTTAGTTATGATTTTGTATTCCTAGAGAAAGAGATAAAAAAGGTAGATTTGCTAAATAGAATCCCCCAACAACTCAACCACCCATATAAGCAGGACCATCAGGACTAATTACACTAGTTTCTAGGAGACCAACTTTAGAAGAATTGGAAGAAAAACAAAGATCAGGACAAAGATTGACTCTTATTGAAAGACAAACCTTGTTAACCTATGAAGTGAAAAGAAAACAAACACCAAAAGAAACACCTTTCATAGAAAAACAAAAGGATACAAGGAAACCAATTGTTAAACTATTAGAGCAACCGGTTCTTTAACAAATAGAGAAAGTTTAGGAAACACCAATTCAGCCTCTTATTGAAACATTACAAACAACTGAAAAGAAAATGATGGAGGAAGGAGAAGGATATAAAATACCAATAATGACTCTGAAACAAATAATTCAGTATGAGAGGCAACAAAAAGAATGGTAGAGAAAAAGAGAGGAAGAAAGGGGAATAGAAGCAGAGAGAAAAAGAGAAGAAGATGAAAAAAGAGAATATGAAAATAAGACATATATTGATATAGAACCAGACAATGATCAGGAAGCTACCTTTGGCTTCCCAATTCTGGACACAAGAGAAATTCTTGGAGAGGATGTAAAAATAAAAAATATTCCACCTTCTGTTTTGCCTAATTTTTATGGAATGTGTACTGAAGATCCTAATTCATTTATGTTTGAGTTTGATATCTTATGTCTTACTTATGGATATACAGATGACACACATAAACTTTGTCTGTTTCCTGCTACTCTTAAAGCAGCTACACTAAAATGGTTTATGGGATTAGTGGAACACACTATTGCCTCTTGGGATGACATGAAGAGATTTTTCTTAAGAAGTATCAAGCCTATTGCAGGCCTAGAGATTCAAAAGAATATATTTTCAGGATGTCTCAACAAGAAGATGATAGTTTGGAAGAATACTTAGAATGATTCCTTTACAATCTACAAAAATCCAAACAACACTCTTTGAATCCTGATACCATTCGCACAATTTTATCAATGGTATAAGAGATGAATACCTTGATATTCTAAATGTAATGGGAAAAGGAGACATCTCAAATTTTCCATTTGATGATATTGTTGAACTATGTCAAAAATATTCTAGGGTAAGAGAAAAGAGTGGAAAAAGAGATGTTAATTCAAGATCTTCTAAATCAATAGCAGGAGGGGTAACATGAGCAAAGATAGGAATTTTATTAGAAAACATTAAAACTGATATTTTGAGCACATTAGGAACACAAGTTGATGTTTTGAAAGCCAAGAAAAAGAAAAATGAACAAGATCAGGTCCTATCAATCTTTTGTTCTAAGTGTAGGAAGAAGAATCCACTAATAAAATATCCTTTGGATAATATTCAGGTGTGTGGACTTTGTACAAAAAATAATTCAACTAAAAATTGTCCAAATCTAAAAGAATTGCAAGTAAATTCAATGGAAGAATTACAAGGTATTGGCTCTCTTGACTATATGGCACTAAGGAGACCTTGGTAACCAAGGATTCCTCAGCAATTTTCTCGACAAATCCCTTAGAATTACCAATATCCTCCTCAAAATTCATGGAGTACTCCGATGCCATGGAAGGATTAGTCTCCACAACAATACCAAAACCAACCTGGACAAGGTTAAAAAGGATATATTTATGGGACGCAACCACCTCAACAACAATACCAACATCCATATCAACAACCACATCCTCAACGACCATTTCAATATCAACAATTCCAGCAACATCCTCAACCAATTCCATTTCCACAAAAAAATCTTGCACCCTTACTAACGCAACCACATCAGCTTCAGTTTCCTTCTAACCAACCCCACCTAGACCAACTCAATTACCAGCTCAACCAGTAGCAAATCCGAGTAATAAGGTGGAAATACCAGCATATAATGTGGAAGAAGCAACATATTTTCCTACATATTATATTATTCCTATACAAGATGTCTACATGAGGTCTGGGAAAGTATTACACAAATATTATCCACCAATCATAGAAGAAAAAACTAAACAAGGAAAACAATCTGGAAAATCTAATTTGGAAAATCAAATTCATAAAGGAAAAAAATATTATGACTCAAACACCACCTTATCCAGAGAGGTTAGTAGAGCAGAAAACTTCAATTTCTCTTCCTGAATTCGATATTTTGGATGAATTAAAGAATTCTTATGTCAAAATTTCTTTGCTGCAAGCTATCAAAGATATTCTAATCTATGCAAAAACAATAAAAGGAATTATGTATTAAGAAAACTAGCAGAAAGAAATGAGATCCACCCACAATCCAAGTCATTGGAAAATTAGCTAGTCTCATCTTAGCAAACAACAATTGAAAAGTATATTGATCCTGGGATACCTATGGTTACCATTTCAAACAATGATTTTTCAGTTCCAAACACTTTAATTTATTTGGGAGCAGCTATAAATGTCATGACAACAAAGACTATGAAATATATAAAATTTCCAAATATTCGACCTACTACAATTTTAGAGCTAGAAGATAGATCTAAAGTTGTACTAGAGGGAATATTAAAAGACATCATTGTTTCTTTGGATTCATGGGAATATCATGTATAATTTCAAATCTTGCAACCAAAAACAAATCTAGGATGCCATCCTTTAATTCTAGGTAGACCATGGTTAGCCACAACAGATGCCTTCATTGGATGCAGATCAGGAAGCATGATCATATCACATGGAGATTAAAGGAAACATGTTACACTCTATCCTCTAGCACAATCTCCTTATTTATTATCATGGCTTGATGATCAACAAAAACAAGAAACTCAATCTATTCTAAGCATTAAACAAGTCTTTAATTATAGAGAAGAGGAAGAAAATGAGGATTTAATAGACCTTTTCATCTCAGAGCCTGATATTTATGAGCAGCTATGAATAACACAATATGAAGCTGCAAATCATCTTTTGAATCAATGTTTCTAGTAAAATTGTACTATTCAATCATTGCAAAATTCATTTGAAAGAATTTTTCCTATTAGCTCAATTACCAATTCACAAAGAAAACTCATTGAAATCAATCTTGGAAAAAGTCTAAATATTGGTAATAATCTACAATCATCACAAGAACAATGGGTAATTTCATTATTACAAAAATATTCAAAATATTTTGCCCGGGATTATACAGATATGCAAGTAATTCATCCAAAAAAATGTATTCACCATATCTATACTGATGATCATATCAAACCAGTTAGACAACCACAAAGAAGAATGAATCCTATGATGAAAGAAATAGTCAAAGAAGAACTGTAAAAATTGTTATAGGTAGGATTCATCTACCCTATTTCATATATTCAATGGGTTTCTCCCTTAGCTGTGGTACCAAATAAAAATGGAAAATGGAGAATATGTGTAGACTAAAAGGAACTAAATAAATCCACATTTAAGATCAGTTCCCATTACCATTCATTGACCAAGTACTATATTCACTAGCAAGAAAGAAATTATTTTCTTTTCTTGATGGATTTAGCGATTACAATCAGATTAAGATAGCATTGGAGGATCACGATAAAACTACATTTACTTGTCCATGGGGAACGTATGCATATAATGTTTTTCCTTTTGGATTATGTAATGCACCTGCTACTTTTCAAAGGGCATTCCTAGCCATGTTTGTAGATTTAATTCATGAATGTGTAGAGGTCTACATGGATGATTTTACTGTCTATGGAGGTACATTTGATGATTGTTTGAACAACCTTGAAAAAGTTCTAAAAATATGCATAGAGACACAATTATCCCCAATGAGAAATGTTTTATGATGTTAACTGAAGGGATAGTGTTGGGACACCACATTTCTTCATCAGAACAAAGGTAGACCCAGCAAAGATACAAGTCATTGTAAACTTAATGCCACCAACAACATAGAAATAAGTAAGAAGTTTCTTGGGATATGCAAGATATTACAGAAGATTCATTGAAAAATTTGGTAAAATGGCTCTACCCCTATTCAAGTTACTTCCAAAAGATATTGAGTTTCAATGGACTACAAATTGTCAAAATGCATTTGAAATACTGAAAAAAAATTGTCAGTAGCACCCAGTCTTCGAGGACCAAACTGGTCATTGCCATTTCACATATCTACTGATGCATCTGATAAAGATATAGGAGCATCACTTGGACAAAAAAAAATTCAGTTTAATTATGCCATTTACTTCATAAGCAAAAATTTAACTCTGGAAGAATTGAATTATACAATAGCTGAAAAAGAAATGCTATTTGTTTTGCATGCAATCAATAAATTTAGGCATTATATAACATCATATCAAGTGTTTATTCATACAAACCATTCAGCCATCAAATAATTAATGAACAAAGCAATTACCAATGGAAGAATTACTAGATGATTGTTATTAATGCAAGAATTTAATCTCACTGTTCTAGATCGACCAGGTAAAGACAATCAAGTAGCAGATTTCCTTTCAAGACTTCATTCACCTTGTGATTCTTTTCCTATTTTAGACAACTTTCCAGATGAAAAATTATTTGCTATAACAGCTAAAACCCCATGGTTTGTAGATGTGGTTAATTATTTATCATATGAAATATTACCATCTCATTTCACTAACAAGCATAAAAGAAAAATAATTAGAGAAAGTGCTAGATATAGTTGGGTCAATGGTGACCTATTTTATACTAGTTCTTATCTTTTGATAAGAAATTGTGTTAGAGAAGATTAAATTATTGATATTTTGAAATCATGTCATGACGAGCCATGTGGTGGCCATTTTGCAGACAAGCGGATAACACACAAGGTGCTCAAACTTGGCTACTACTGGCCAGCAATATTCAAGGACTCAAAGGCCTATGTTAAACGATGTGATAGTTGTCAAAGAACTGGAAGACCTGTAATATCAGATGAAATGCCATTGAAACCACAAGTACTTATAGAGTCATTTGAACAATGGGCTCTTAACTTTGTGGGACCTATTAACTTGCCTTCAAATGGAAAGAAGTACATTCTAGTGTGTACAGAATATGTTACAAAATGGGTAGAAGCAAAAGCAATGGCAAGAGAAACAAAAGAGACAATGGTTTCATTCCTCTTTGAATAAATTTTTGTAAGATTTGGAGTTCCAGGACAGATCGTTATAGACCAGGGAGCACAATTCACCTCTAAACTTCTCTGGGATCTTATGGAAAAGTATAAAATCAAACACAGAAAGTCTACTCCATACCATCCTCAATCAAATGGACAAGTAGAATCCCCCAATAAGGTCGTGGAAAACATCGTGACAAAGACAATGAAAATGAACAGAAAGGATTGGTCAGAAATTTAAGAGATGCATTATGGGCATACATAATTACATGGAATAATACAATTGGATTCAGCCCATATCAGTTGGTATATGGTAAGGAAGTTCTGTTACCAATTGAATTTCAAATTCATACTTTTAAACTTGCAGCAAAATTTGGATTAGACCTGTCAGAAGCAAAACAACTGAGAGTTGTGCAATTAAATGAACTAGATGAAATCAGAGAAAAAGCAGTTAAGCATACATCACTAGTGCAACAACAGAGAATCAAATGGCATGACAAATTTATCAAAAATAAAATAAAATCATAAAGGAGACTGGGCACTTCTTTTTGACTCCAAGTACAAAGACTTCAAAGCAAAGTTTACAACTCATTGGCTTGGGCCATATGAGATAGAAGAAATCTTTGACAATGGAGCAGTTAAAATAAAGACAATTGATGAAGCAAGAATTTCATTTCTAGTTAATGGACATAGACACAAAGTCTATAATAACCCTATCAATAAAGAGGACTTTCTGAAAAGAGTCTCAACAGAAGAAATTTTTTTTATGGAAATAATGGAACAACATAGTGATATGCATTCCTTCCAGAATAATATATATATATATATATATATATATATATATATATATATATATATATATATATATATATATGATAATAATAAAGGAGTTTGGTAGTCAAAATCCAGGAAACTGACACAATACAAACTCAAATTCAAACTAGGAAACCAACTTGTATAGCCAATATGAATTCCCCTTTTTTTAACTTTTTCTTCAATTTCATTTTACAAAAATCATCTTGTAGAATTCAAAGACTTGAGGACGAGACTCAAAATCAGCAAGGGGGAATATTCATAATAAAACTATGCAAATAGTTTAATAACAAGCAGTTGTATTGTAGAAGGGACCTAAGACATCAATATTCGTCGGTAGGGACCTGAATAAATTCAATATCACATGCAAGAAGAACATGAAACATCATAATCTACATCAAGAAAATATAATAAGAATATAAAATCATCCACATTCCATCAAATTTCATCTTTGACGACAAAATAACTATCATTATTAAAAAAGAGTCAAGTGTTGACAAACTAGCAAAGGTCATCATCAACGAGCATTGACATTGAGCTACTAAGCAGAAGGAAAGTAATGTAAGTTTAAAAAGTGTTCTTAAAACCTTTGATTTTGAAAAAAATTCTAGGATTGTTAAACTAATTTAACTTGCATATGCAATAATCATTTCATGAATTCATCATCCTATTACACTATCACCTTACATCCTACATCATATTACATTATCCTACCTACATCCTACATTAAAAACATTTCATTAACCTCATCATAACCCTATATTACCCTCATCATAATCCTACATTCATCATCTTACATCCTACATTAAAAATTGTTTTCATCATAACCCGACATAACATCATATAATCCTACATTTATCCTCCTACATAAGCATTTTTTTACCAAAATTGTGGCTCAAATAATTGCCTCATAAGGAGTTTCCTTGCTTTTACAAAACCAAAACAAAGGAGTTAGTGTCATTATAAAATAAATTTGATTTGAAATGACCTATGGATATGGTCATTTCAAAGAAAATTAATGAATAAGCATATAAAAATGACATACAAAGTAATCAAAAGGAAAACATAAAAAATGCAACATGCAATAAGGAATGAAATGACAAATGCATGACAATGCATGATTGCAAATACATGCAATAGTAGGCATACAAACGAAGAAGCAAAAGACATGATGAAGATTGTACCAGAGATAGAGCATGGGTAACACAAATATAATAGTGATGAGACCAAGCATGCAAACTCGTGGAAGAAAGGATAATCTTAAAGCAGAGAAGGCAGTAAAACTATGACACATAGGCAGCCACGAGTACAAAGGTCAGAGCATGAGTTGGGAGCACAAATATAAATGGTCAAAAAACTTTTAAACAAGAAAAACTTTCTCTATGTAATGCTCTCTTCCATCATCACAACAAAACCAAGCTCAGAGTTGAGAGCAACATTGTGCATTCACACAGCATATGGAAAACCCTCGTGGAAAGAGAAATATGCAAGAGGAACGTAGAAATTAAAGAGAGGACTGTGTAGGTCAGGAGAGCCCTGAGCTGTGAGAAAATTGCATAGAATTAGGCAAGAAAATTGAAGAGACAACGTGAGGAGAGATACATCGGTTTTAACGAAGAGATTGAGGCCGATATTTACTCTGCGCCAAGTTTACCGTTTTTCCCCAACAAATTCCAAACATTTTGCAAGTGGAAGGTAAGAATAAATCCCAGATTTCCATCAGCAGTTAAATGATTTCAAAGATATTTAAACTCAAGGTTTTGGTCAAGATGTGTCATCATACGAGAAAACAAGACTTCAGTTGCGGATTTGTAAAACTTTTCCACCTTTAAACATACTTTGACACCTGTGTTATTTATGAATCTTCGAGATGTTGAGAGGAGTTTTAATCAAATTGGTATTGTTTAGCACAGGAAAACAAGCCATTAATCATAAACCTTGTTGTGTAAGTAAATCCTCTCTGCGGATAGAGACGGTCCCTCTCGCCCTAGAGTGGGTCTAGCAACAAGAGGACATGCTGATGTGATGGTTCCTAGTTAACGAATGAAATGAATTGGGATAGATTGTCCTACCTGTAGTCCAAGCGATCGTTGTAGCTGCAGCAGAGGTCTCCCGATCCTTGTCCCAACAAGTCGCGATACTTCAGCAATGGTATTCGAGTGCCCGCACAAAGATCAATGGACAAAAGCAGCATACATGATAATAATTGCATTCATAACTAGCTAATCAATCAGGGAAGGTTAAACATATTTCATAATGTAAATCACATTGACACAAGATGGGAACCAGAACACCAATCACGTATATATTAAGAGAAAGAAAGAGATTACAACCAGAGCCTTGACATCACAGCCTCCTTTAGCAGGTCCAGTCAAAGTGCGTCTCGAGCATTCGTTAGGGAATTTAGATGTAGCGAGGAAAAAGACTAATCTCTTTCTCAACAAGGGTCTCTCTCTGCTTCTATCTCACCAAGATGTTCAACAATTCCTCTTCAGCTATTCAGCTATAATGGTTCAACTAGCTGCATCAATGGGAGATAGGTTTATTTATAGAGGGAGAGGAGGAAGTTTGGATCCCTAAAATGGTAGAAGGTAGGCCTTATCCTTTGGGAGGTTCCCCAAAAAGGTGGAAACAAGAGGCCAAAGGAAGGTGTTCATGGTTATGCAGTCGAACAACCCAAGCTAACTCTCTCACGAAGCAGTTAGCATGGAAACTTCGCCTCTATATTTAAAAAATACTCCAAAAACAGCTTGGTGCGGGTAGCTCATTAGGGCATAGTGCCAATGGGTGCGGGGCCCAGTGTTACTTTCCTTCATCGGCGCAAGGGCATAATGGTCTACCAGTGCTAACCCAAAAACATGTGTTTCTGATGGTATGCTCACGGAAAAGTTAACAGAGGAAATGTTCTCATGGAGAGGGATGCAATGATAGTTTTTGCAAGGCATGACACTTTATATAAGTCACACAAATGGTCCTCCAATGTGCGGGATGGGGATTGTAGGGATGGTGACAAAATGATGTGTAATATATGCCCCCTAAAGCATGATGTCCAAGAGAGAGGGAGGGGTGAAATGCTTTACGAGAACGCGTTTGAACCAAACACCACTGTCAGAAGACCTGCAATTAAAAATGCAACTGATATCTCTGATACATGAACATGTGGCATGGGTGCAACCATCCATAATAGAGTACATAAAAACTGAGATCTAAGGTATGGACGTAGCCATCCAACAATAAGGATCAACAAATAGACTCAGGTATGGTCGCGGCCATCCAATCAAAAGATTCATGCATACAGTCATGATGAACCAAAATATCCCACAGCCTGGATCTTATCAGACAAAACCTAGGGTCTTGCGCTCCATCTCGACCCAAACAAGTACAAATTCAAGCAAGTGAATATGTGAGCTGAATTCGAACATGCAAGAAATTCACCTGATTACCAGCCAATGATGAAAGTTGTTAACAGGCACGACATAAACCACCAATAATGACAATGGTTCTCAAGGTACAACAGGTACAATCCACGGAATTTTAATAGTGATCAGGCATCGAACACCCGTTAAATCACTCAATCGAAGGCCAATGATGTGGACCTATCGTCGAATGTGAAGAACTTGCCATTGAGGCATGCAAGCTCCAAGGTACCAGAAGGGAGTCTCTAGGTCAACTTCTTGGATAATGAGCTGAAGTCGACAAGAAGCGATCTGTCGAAGGAGGGTCATAATGAATCCCACATCATCAACACGAAACAGAGGATTTAATATGAGTGTTAATCAAGACTAAAACAGAGGATTATGAATGTACAGACTGCAGAAGGATTTTCTCTTGAACATATCGGCGACACAACTCTGGAATTTGGCAGCATTTGACTCAAATAAGATCAGAGGTCATGTTGACAAGATTGGTAATCGATTGAGAGGAAAACTGATTTCCCAAACCCATGGAAGCAAAGTGAAAAAGTGAAGATATCCCAACACGACATGAAACAGATAAGTGTCATGTTCAAGAGTGACATACTACCGACACAACTGACAAATAACTTCCATTTTACCCCACCATTTCTGGCGAGTACCTCTTTATTTTTACACAAGCTTGAAGAGGATAGCATATGCTTTTCATATAAGTTTGTCCTTCGACAAATCCATCCTAGTACATTTTACGAGCCCTAGGAAGAAGGAACTCGATTACGTCATGGTGACGATTTCCGATGTCATGTAGATTTTAACGAGTCTGACAAAGGAATAACTCGAGATCTTTTCACGTTTAGAGAGTTTGAAAAGAATTGGAAAAGAAAACTCTAATAGGTCCCTTTTCGTAGGTAGTCTCACAGATCTGAAAAGGTAGAAAACAATATTTGAGAGAACCTCTTAGTCGTGATTGGCTAAGGTATTCCTTTTTCATAAATGATCTGTCACAGCCCAAAAAAGGGGTAAACGTATACTGGGCAGATTTCGTTTCACAGCCATTTAATGAGTTCAAAACGACAAGAGTCTTGGCAAACTTTTCATGTTTATAGATTCATAAAAACGCTGAAATATGACTCCAACAGTGACTTTTTCGTTTTTTTACCGAGTCCGAAAAAGTATAAAATACAACTCATTACTTCATCGTCGTTACGTTAAAAACATGTCGCTGCACAAGAGACAAATGTAAAACCCATTTCTCGAAATAACATAGTGAAATAATCAAAAAATATGCTTTAAAACCTAATTAGGGTTTCGAAAAGCTATAAAATTCCAAAAATGGTAAAAAATAATTACTTTTCACTTTTACCTCTTGTGAGCAATAGTTACCCTTTTTACACTGTGATTTTGCAGCAGCGATAGCGTGGAATCTGGAAGACCAATCTCGAATATGTCAGTTCTAGGTAAGAGCTTACATCCTTTCCTTCATTTTGATTCCTTTTTTATTGCCTGCAAACCCAATTTTATATGTTTATGGGGGGATTTGGAAAAATCTAGGGTGTGGAGGTTGGCATGGGTATGAGGCACGGACTCGCACCAACCGACCAAAATTTTGAACTGGGGCGCGCCCATTAGTGCAACTGTTTCTAAAACAGTCGCATCAACCATGGTGCACAATTTTAGCATGTAAATGTAAACAAACACACCCATTTTAACCAACCAAGAGCTTTGAATTTAGCTAATGACAGTCATATGAATTTTTTTGCAAGTGTGAAGCAGAAAAATGGTGATTGAATGGAAAGAACGAGAACACAGTGAAGAAGATGAACTTTCCATGGAAAACGAAAGATGCATGGAAGCTCTCAGAGATTGTGGGCTCAATAAATTCTTCATGACACCATGCCTCAGAGCTCAACCAGAGCTATTGCAATACTTGATCAGTGTCTAGGACGTTGATCAGGAAAAGTTCATTATTCATGACCAAGAACTCGAGATTGAAGTTTTAGACATTTATTTCATAACAAGGATGTCTCAGAGGGGGCAGTACCAATCCTGACTGGCACCCAGCCCTCAATGGAAAACATGAGTATGGTTATCAACAGGGTGTGCCCAGGGGCAAGGAAAGGATCGAGAAGTGGAAAAGTGGACATCCAAACTATTCCGGATTCGGCACTAAAGGTAGTGTTGCACACCATCACACGAGCTACAGGATGATGAGCACCGCACGAGGCCACAAAAACATAGCTACTTCTTGTTGTATATTGCATGACACCGACCCTCTACAACTGGGCAAAGGTAGTGACAATCAACATGAAGCATCAACTGACAAAGTGCAAGAATGCCAAACTGAAGCAATTCGGTTACAGGTCTATTCTAGCATCGTTCATCTTAGAACGACTACCAATCTTCCAGCACCAAGAGGTGATAGTCCCGACACCACCAGCACAGGAGCCACGGATGGCGCGTTAGGCAACTCTAATGCCAAGATCATGGGGTGGTCAACAGATGTCCTGGAGACCGGAGCTCTTCAAGTCGCTCTGCCGACAGCTGATAGTCATGGAGTATTGGCCCCACTCTGGCACAGATTTCACTGGTGATGCAGATCTCCCACTCCTAGAAGGAGAGGATTGGGATGAAGTACTTGGTAAGGCTCATTTTTTTATTTTCATGAGTATTATGATTTTTTTTGTTATGTGTGTTCTAACATTAAATCCATGTAATTGTAGATGTTGGCCCAGAGAGAACTGCAGGTATGTCCCCGATAGCGAGGCGGATTCCTCATGATTTTGACATATCCCCTCATGGTGAAGGAGGCAAAGAGGAGGAAATCATATGCAACTTGGAGGGATTCTGTCATGGGATCCCGAACTATGCACATTTCGATGATATTCCTCATGCATACAAGAGACACACTGTAGGGGTGTCAAACCGTGTTCACCGCTTGCTGAGGCGGCTTGTATGGGTAGTGACGGGCTATCATGAGCGTCATGCCGAGTAGACACCTAGGTTTTATTTTTGCATATTTTTGAGAGACGTGATGTCTCAGGATGTAACCGAAACACACATATTTTTTGAACTTTATGATGCACAATGATGCAAACATTCGATATATATATATATATATATATATATATATATATATATATATATATATATATATATATATATATATATTTTCCTGTATGGATCCTGTCACGTGATGATAATTTTTACAAATTACGCAAATATAATACAATGTTGGCTACTGTATCAGTTAATGTGTATGCATAATAAGCAACGACCCAATAAGTAGGAAAACGTTCACAAAGCACACCAAGCCAAAAAGGTTTCATTTTTACACAAGCTCAAAAACAAAAGCAAACTATGCTTGAAATTGGCTTCATTTTTACACAAGCTTGAAACAAAGGTAAACTATGCTTGAAAAGAGGGCATGCCCCCAGCATGGTGACTCAATTCGAGGTACATGCTCCCTGTTGCGGTTCCCATGTTTTGGCCAGGTTGGTAAGACGAAAAGATGAGACAACATAGAACCACTTTCAGACCTTAGGATCTAGCCCTCCTAGGTCCAGAGAGGGATCTCTCTATATGAGTCAAAGTGTATGTCTTTGAGGCTCGGGTTCAAGATATTAGGCTAGTTATAGGCACAGGGTTTCTTTGGATTGTTTGATGTTTGGTTGCTGGGAAAAAGGAAAGGAAGGTCCAATATAAGATAAGGATGAGCATAGAGGGAATTAGGCCAAGAAAGATAACTTAAGGAACATCAAGGCCATTGGGCAATGGAGTCAAGAAAGGATTTACTTGTGTTCAATGTGCAAGCTTTCAGTTGGGCTAGTCATCTAGAGCATTTGGATCTTAATGGATGATGGGTGAAATGGAACATTAAGGACTGAAAATGAAAGGAGGAAAACCATCCAATTCTGTCTACATATCAAGTCAGAGGTCATTTAACTTCAGGCCTCCTTGGACAAAATTAGAAGCGATACAAGGCATCTTAGAAGGCTTAATTGAGATGGAAAGATCCTAGTGAGGCAGAGACAGGGTTCCAAACCCCCCAGTGTTCTCAACTCATCCAACTAAATCCTAACAAGAACATCTAAACATAGATTGCATTAATTCATACATCAGAGAGCAGGCAATAACATCCACTACACTGGTTAAATCAATTGAAATCGATATTCAGATACACATATAAGCAGAAAACATAAAAGGCTGGGAGAGTAGCAACATAAGGTACCTATCAAGGGTAAATCTTATGCCAAACTTCTGATGCGAGCCAGTAGAAATGGAATGAAATGAAATCAAACATAGAGATAGGAAAACATCACCAGCTTCTTTAGATCAGGATCCAAATAAATATTCTTGTCATATTAAAAACAACACCAATCAGGTACATCATTGCCCACAGCTTGAACATTTAGTCTGAATACATCAAATCTCAGCCTATCTTACAATATTACACAGAGAACTTGTCTCAAGAGGGAAATGCTTGCATTTCTCTGATATCTCATCAACAACCTTTACAATGTTTCTTTCTGATATTTATAGCTGAAGAGGAGCAGAAGGGGTAGATGAAAAACTAAATGTTGTATTAAACTCTTGAAAAGAAAGAGGGCCGAAGCCCATTCTGTTTGAACGTTGGGAATTTAATCTCTGTCTCCCACTTGATGAAAGAGTGATCTTCTTTTGGATATGACTCTGACGTGTTTCGGCTGTGGTACACTTGGTGATTTGAAAAAAAATAAAATAAACTACTGATAATTCTGCCATATAAATGCTCTGGTGGTTTTGAGCTGTTGTCAGGGTGGAAATTCCTTCAGGGACATGGTGCATAGTAAAAGCTGTATGGATGCCCTGTACTTGATGAAGAAAAACATTCTGCTAATGAATAAACCCTGATATTACCTTTTACTTGTGTTCAGGACCTTTTGATCGATCCTCGGGGTCTTCAAACTGGTGCTTTGCCTCTTAAACCATTGATTTAAGGCCTAGGTTGCTCATTGGCATGCCTTAATCTCTTTGTTTTGTACTGAAACATTCTGCTGCTTCATCTCTGCCTCTGTCCGTGCATTTCGAGCTTTAATGGCACCGGTAGGTTCTCCACAGAGTTTAAACCCTATTCTTTTTAATGAACGTCCTTTCTTCACCTTCCTGGGTCATTTTTCATCAATTCTGCCCCTGTAAATGATATTCTTTGATTTCTCTGTCCTTGTAGCAGAGATGTGCATCATGGCAGTCACTGACTCTTAAAAACCCTGCAAAAAACACAAACAAGTTAAGGAAATCGTGAATGGGGTGGCGGATGATGTGGAGGCGAAGAAAGGTCGTGTAAATGACGATACAGAGGAGGAAATCACAAAAAGAATGGAGGAAAGTTCTTTGGTGGATGGTGGCGGTTTGCAGAGCAAATATACGTGGAAAACGTTAAAAAACGTGGAAAATAACCAATATATGCAATGGAATGGCAGACTGTACGAAGGGTCCACGTGGAGATGACGTGGTGAAATTGGGCGATGGTGGAAAAGTCAGCGGCGGGCGAACAAATCGGGACCGTCAATCGTGGCAGGATCAACGACGGAGGACGATGGACGGTGGGCCACGGTATGAGCTATCGCGTGCGCAATTACATTAAACTTCGTGCATATTGGACGAGCGATAGCCGTCGGATGGCCTGCTCCAGATCGGACGGTCTACAGAAATTTCGTTGGGCATCTGTGTCCGGACAATAACGCGCGATGGATGGAGTTAACGGGTGGGGACAGTGGTTTGGAAATCATACACAAGGACACACGTCGAACGGTGAATGGAATCGCTAGGTGCTCGGGGGAAACCACCTAGCACGCCAAAGCGGTGCGAAATAAACCAGGCGGTTTTATGGCTATTGGGTGGCGGGGACCACAAGGACAGGCGCATTCCGGATCGTCAGATCTAGCTTTTAAACAGGCGGTGGAGATGTAATGCGGGGGGCCAAGGTGTACTATCATGAGAACTTGGAGCGACCCCCCCGCAGTGAATGATAGTCGTTTGATTGAGTCCTCCCACATCCCGAGGAGTCAACTGCGGGGGCACCATGGTATTGACCCTACGGATAGAGAAGAGCCTCCGTAGGGGTAAGCGCCTCTGGGACTAGTGCTTTGGTCACGGCGCGGGGTTGTATGGAGAGAAAAGGCGCGGGGCTAGCGATGAAGGGGCTGAGGCCTATTATATGGACGGAAGTGGGTTTTAAAGCCATTTAAAATGAAATTAAAGGCTAGAAGGGGTAACGATAGGGAGATGGAAGGGGCATTTGGGGAAAACAAAGGGTGAGGGTAAGAATCAAAGGGGATTTTGGAGGGGTTTAGAGGGTTGATAGGGGGGAAATAAAGGGGGACAAAAAAACTTTGACAGAAGGAGGAAAAGGGGGAAAAAAGGGACATTTGCAGGGGCACAAGGGGTAAATGAAAGCCTAAGGGAAAGGAACCAGCAGAGGGGGCTTGTATAAGGCAAAGCACAGAGAGACTTCAAGGATGATGTGTCTTCAGGGGAGATGCATTCCTTGAAGGTCTCCAAAATGATATAGCCCCCAGCTTGCTTGTCAAGAATTTCATAGGGGGGATAACACTCCCCAAGCTTCAGTCTAGCTGCAATGAATGAAAAGCGGATGGAGTGAAGGTTCAAATTGCGAGATCAGAGAAAGACTCGACTGGCATCTTACGAGATCTGATCAAAGACTCCAATTGAACAAAAATGTGTTTCAATGTTTTAATGAGGTTGACACATCAAAAGAACTATCCTCATGACCTAATTCATTTTTTAATGAGTTTTACATACAAGATGAACCATCCTTATGACACATTTTTTCATTTTTAACGAGCTTGACACAAGAAAAAGAACTCTGCTCTCACGGCCTTGTTTCATTTTTTAAGGACATTGACACAAGAAAACGAACTCTGCTCCAATGAATTTGTTTCATTTTTTAAGGAGCTTGACACAATAAAATGAACTCTACTCCAAACGACCTTTCATGATGATGAATGAGAAGTCAAGGCTTCCAAGAGGTTCGCATCTGATGGGAGAAGAACATCTTAGAAATCGTGATCGAATGCCCCCAGTAGATGGTACTGGATGGCACTATCACTGGATGAGGGCAACGAACAAGTGGTCACATAATTAACCTGTGGTGAGGAAGATACAACTAGCGGATAAAGACCCGAAAAGGATGATGGTGAGCCAATTTCCACCTCCGGACCAAAGAATGAAAGCTGATCAATGGTCACAATCTAACCTTTGTGTGGAAAATAGATCACACGAAAGAGGGAGGAGACAAGTGCACCCATGGCATAATCATAGTCGCACCCCAAGAGTAAATTGAAATCCAAAGGGTCTGGAACAACCATCACGTCTATACAGACGATTTTTTCTCCCAAAGTGATCGGCAACTTTGGAAGGATCCCTAACAGTTGACTAGTTACTCTATTAAATGCCAACAGATTCTATGTAATAGGCATAAGCGATGGAGAACCAAAAGCTTACCAATTAGTTGAAGACAAAACACTAAAAAAATTTCCTTCATCTATAATTGTGCTAGGTATGGCCACATCAAAGGTCTGTACTGTGATCTCATAAGGCACATAAGAAGGAAGGTGGTATCCCGCAAACTGACTCCAATCGAAGGAAGAGACTAAACTACTTGGAGGGGGTACCATTGAACTGTGATGGTCATCCCCTGGTGTTACTAGAGCAAGAGGAGCATCCTCCTGGACCTCAGACATGGGAGCAGGAAAAGCAACTTCTTAAGTCACAGGGACGGGAGGATATTTCTCCAAGTCCGAGGAATATGAAGAAACAAGAAGAACATGAGGGAGATGAGATCCACTCTCGACGGAAAAGACATGATGAACCATGGGCAGGATCAGATCGATCGATTCCACGACCAATGGTTGGTCGGGAATGGATTCATGAATTCGAATTTCTAAGGGAGTGGGATCGACCAACGATGAATCTTTATCGATCATCGAATAAACTAGCAGAGGACTCGAAGAAAGCTTCTAATAACCAACCAGAAGGCAGGGTGCAGAACTAGTAGGGTTTTCCAACACTCTCGTGGCTTCATCTATGTATAGACAAAGGTGAATGGGATGATTCCCTTCACACAACTTACAGGGATTGGTAATCTTACCCTGTTTCTTATGATTCTTATCATTGCTATTCAAATATGTGCCGCCAATATGACTTCCAGGAGCCAAAGGCAATGACGGATGGCCTCGAACCATGCTTCAAGTACCTTGGGGATGCCAGGGCAATCTCGAAGAAGGTGGTTACCTTTGCACAACATGCAAGGGAATTTGACTTTCTATGGAAGGTTGGATGTTTTATCAAGCGAAGGTGTCTGAGGCGAGATAGTCACAGTATCGGCCTCTCTCTTATCTGACTTCTTCTTTTTTTCTTCTTCTTCTTCTTCTTAGCCACCCAGTTAATAGAATCCAGAATTTCACCAGGCAAAGTAGACGAGGACGACGAAGAAATAGGTGAAGAAGGGGAGAGGTCCACCTTAGAATCAACGTGATGTTGTTCATCTGGGGGGGATGGTTGTACAGTGGGCAGAACACTCGAGACCACAGAGGTCGAAAATAACCAAACAGGCAACCCAACAGTTAACCCAGGCAGGGAAAATGTTTCCATATAAGGAGCACCAACATTCCCAAAATCAGGAAAAGGATCGAGATTCCCTTCAGAGGGGATTCCTTGGTTGGTAAACTCCAAAAACATTGCCATAGGAAACAACCGTAAAACACAACGCTAAGGAAGATAACTTTAACCAAGAATATTTCGTGGGTAGTTAATATTTTAAGACATTAAAACAAAACTTTGTTGTTTCATGTTTTAAGAGTCGAGAAACAAGAAAAATATGACTCTATCACTTTCGGGCTGAAACGAGTGTGAAAGGACAAGTGCTCGATGGTCTTTCACTTTCAGAGAGTCACGAAAAGACCAAAATGACTTCTCAGGTAATCTAAGCAAGAGGGTGTACCAAGTTTCTGTGAACTTCCATATACACCTTGGTGATCAAATGAAAGAGAAATGACCAAGGACTTGACATACGTGCAGGTAGTCTCCCTGAATGTTGTGTTCGGTGTATCACGGTTATAGGGCGATAGACTCGGCTTCCTACGGATAAAGGATTTGAACCTAGTAGGGTCTCCCTTTATATACGCGATGGTACGGGGAGCACAAGTCCGTACTAGCGCTGTCTAAAGCCAAGTGGCGAACAACGGCTACTAGGTTTAACGACACCGGAACACGTCACTAGCCTAGACCTCTAAAATATTTACGTTAAGTTCCAATGCTTCCTTAAATTGACTAAATCGATTTTAAGGGTAATATTCAATTAATGTTTCAGTTTCAAAGCCCTACCGAATGTAATCTTGAATTCATAAATGCACACTACATGCAAAAGAACACCATTTTCGTTCGATGAATGCTAACTAAGAGAAGGATAGAGATCTTTAACAAAGTAGCAATCAGAGAAAACACAAGAAGAAGTTCACTAATGCATCTAATACAACCAAATGAAAAATGAAAAAGTCTTTCCTAGTTCACTAAGAGCTAGTTATGCAAAAGAACTTTTCATTTTTTATCCAAACGAAAGAATGCAATTTTTTTTGTTTTATAGATGAATGAAGCACACGATGTACTATTACACTAAAAAACAAAGCAAACACTATTTTTGAGCACTATGAATGTAAATATCTAAAATGAATAAATCAAAAGTAACACAAATATTAAAATGCACTCAAACCAATGACACACTCTTTCAAGCAAACAAAAAGTTTTCAAAACGACCAAATGAGCAATGTGATCTATGCTCAAAG
The DNA here is from genome assembly GCA_034641835.2 of Pinus albicaulis. Classification (NCBI taxonomy): domain Eukaryota; kingdom Viridiplantae; phylum Streptophyta; class Pinopsida; order Pinales; family Pinaceae; genus Pinus; species Pinus albicaulis. The sequence goes on from CM076579.1 coordinate 1,388,332,204, forward strand.
TGATGAAATGGAGAGTTAAACGAAAACACGAGTGATCATTCAACAATCCAAAGACACAAAGGATCAAGAAAGACTAACGCAATCGACCAACGAATTGAGATGATAGAGATCAAAGTGATTCGAATTCAACTCAAGAGGCTCAGTGAGGAGAAATTCGAACAAAGAGCACAAGACCTAGAAACCCTAGGGCTAAAAAACTTCACTGATGAGATAATGGAAAAAAAACTGAGAAAAACCAAGACTACAGAGTCAAAACAATCCAAAATACCAATTTCAAGGTAAACAAACAACCCAGAGCCAAGAAATAATGACCAAAGACTTAGGAAGAAGGTCAAAATAAATACAGGATTCAGCGCGACTGTCAGGCTGTAATCCCGCCTTAATAGGGGTTGGTGCACCTTTAATAAAGGCAACAAGCGCCAATTGGCACAACTGTCCAAAGAAAAAATGTGTCAAGCCAGAAAAGTATGGGAAAAGGAGAAAACTACTGAGCAGAGGTCAATCTTGACACTCTGGAGCTGAACAGGATGATTCAAAATAGTCAAGTAAGGCAGAGAAGAAATCAAACAATCGAAGTCGACTTGACAAGGAAAACTCTCAATAAACAATGAGACGACAAACTCACACTGATCCCCAGTGGAGTCACCAACTTTTTTTGTAGGTAAATCCTCTCTACGGATAGATACGATCCCTCTAGCCCTAGAGTGGGTCTAGCAATAAGAGGACACGTTGATGTGTTGGTTCCTAGTTAACGAATGAAACAAGTTGGGATAGATTTTCCTACCTGTAGTCTAACACGATCATTGTAGCTGCAGCAGAGGTCTCCCAATCCTTGTCTCGACACTTCGTGATCCTTCAGCAATGGTATTTAGGTGCTTGCACAAAGATCAATGGACAAAAGCAACAAACATGATAATAATTGCATTCATAACTAGCTAATTAGTCAAGGAATATTGAACATATTTCATAATGTAAATCACATTGACACAAGATGGGAACCAGAACACCAGTTACGTATATATTACAGGAAAGAAAGAGATTACAACTAGAGCCTTGACGTCGCAGCCTCCTTCAGTGGGTCCATTCGAAGTGCATCTCGAGCCTTCGTTAGGGAATTTGGATGTAGCGAGGCAAAATACTAAGCTCTCTCTCAGCAAGGGTCTCTCTCTCTACTTCTATCTCACCAAGATGTTTAGCAATTCCTCTTCAACTATTCAGCCATAATGGTTAAGCTAGCTGCATCAATGGGAGATAGGTTTATTTATAGAGGGAGAGGAGGAGGTTGGGATCCCTAAAATGGTGGAAGGGAGGCCTTATCCTTTGGTAGGTTCCCCCAAAAGGTGGAAACAAGAGGCCAAAGGAAGGTGTTCATGGTTATGTAGTCGAACAACCCAAGCTGACTCACTCACGAAGCAGTTAGCATGGAAATTTCGCCTCTATATTTAAAAAACACTCCAAAAACAGCTTGGCGTGGATAGCTCATTGGGGCAGAGTGCTAATGGGCATGGGGCCCAGTGTTACTTTCCTTCATCGGTGCGAGGGAATAATGGTCTACCAATTCCAACCCAAAAACATGTGTTTTTGATGGTATGCTCAGGGAAAAGTTAACAGAGGAAATTGTCTCCTCGTGGCAAGGGATGCAATGATAGTTTTTGCAAGGCATGACACTTTATGTAAGTCACACAAATGTTCCTCCAATGTGCGGGATGGGGATTGCAGGGACAGTGAAAAAACGTTGTGTAATAAACCTCTACAAGTTTTCTTCTAGTTAATCAAAATTCAGGTATTCCAACTCTATTTTCTTCATGCATATTTGTCAAAAAAATTGCATATGAAAACACAAAGAGTCCTATTGCATATACACAGTGCACAATTTTTGAACAAAGAGGGATTTCCATGAACAAATTTTGCAAACAGAGATTGAGAAATGATTTTGTAGAGCAGTGAAACATTTTCAAGATATTTTTAGGGTCTTTCACATAGTAAAAAAAAAAAAAGCTTTCAGTTTTATAAACATAGGACTCCTTTTTGGATATAATTTACAACAAAATAGAGGAAATTGAATAATTTTCAAGCAGAGGAATAATCTCATTGTTTTTCAAAGAGCTTCAGAGATCGGGTAAGTTTCTTTTCCATGATAATTATCCTAAAAATTGCATGAATAAAAAGGACAAGTGTATGTATATATTTTGGTTTATTCATGATGAGGATTTTGACTGTACAAGGATATATCAATTGGTATATAGAGCAGAGACAAATGGGAACCAAAATTGAGCCAAAAGAATTCACGATAGAAAACTAGGAAAGGAAACCATAGAAAAATTATATATGTTCAGAATGCAGCAAGATGATGGAGCTTGGTGAAATGAAGTCGCCTTCACCAAGTGGGCCCACAGGCGAATTCTGGCGCAAAGTCTATTTTTAGACTATGTCTATTTTTAGACATATGGAGCATGGTTCGGGGATTCCAGTTTGAGATTTTTGGAGCATTGGTCATGTTGGTAAAAATAGATGAGACTCTATTTTTTAGGTCGAAAGAGGTCGAAGGCTATTTTTAGACTGCCTCTCCTAAAAATATGGAAGTCAAATATTATTTACCCTAAAAAATATTTGGAATCTAAACAGCAGTTTACTCTCTTGGAGCACTTTAGTTCAAGCTACAGAAGTGGCTCATGCATCTGACAGAGGAATCACGTGGTTCCTAGGGTTTGATGGCATCATGCATGGTTGACTTCAGTTAGGACTTCAGTGGCAGAAGTTTGGTGGAGTTAATGAGACAGCTAGTGGAGTTGTGTTCTGTTTATTTTAGTTGAACTAGTTGAGATTAGTTTAATTAGCTAATCAATTAGTTATGAGTGGAGTGAATTAAATATTATTTAACTCATTAATTAGTAACTCATTATTCAACTCAAGAACACATCAGTTCACTACAGTGCATGATCAGTTCAGTGGAGACCAGTGAAAGAGATAGATGAAAGGGTGGAGTTAGCTATCAGTTGTGACTATATTGTTGCTATTTGCAACACACAAATAGGAGGAGTAAGCCCATGAGGATTGCGCAGTTCAGGCTGGTGGTTTATCTATATAAAGAGGCCATCCCATAGCATTGACACACGCAATAGAGGCAAGGCAATTAGTGGTGAGTTTTGAACCAGTAACCTGTTCAAAACTGAGCTAGATTGTGAGTAACTTCATGAGAAAGTACTGAGTACTTGTGAGGAGTATTGTATTGAGTTGGTTACTTGATTTCTCCATTATAATATACACAATAGCTGTGCGGTTTTCAGCTATAAGCTTTCCCCATACATACTGTGTTAATGTGTATGATGATTTGATGTGTTATCGCTTGATTTTATTTCCGCATGTGTGATGATCTGAGTTGATCTGAGTGGAAGAGATTATGTGTTATGTATGAAGCTCAAATAGTATGTGACCAGGATAGTCTTGGTGGATAATTAATCATTATTCAGCAAATTTCGACATGGTATCAGAGCTATTGAAGTTCAGATTGATCATCACAGTGATTACAAACTTATTTCGGTAGACAGAGTCTGCATGCGGGCCAGGTAGCCTCCGGATTCATCTTTCTTCGGAAATTGAAAGGTCTGGTAAACGCCCCTTGCAGTCGATCTCTGTGCTAGAAATAATTTGTTCTCACGATCTAGAGCAGTTGAGCTTTGAGGTGGAATTCGGAATTTTGCAGCAGTTTTGTTTTCTTGGTGCCAGTGTTGAAAATGTCTTTCAACGGTTTGCGACTCGAATATGCTCTTGAAGGCAATTCGAATTATGTTGCATGGAAGCAGTATTAGAAGATAATGGTCTCAAGGAGTTCGTAGATACGGATGTCCAAAAGCCCACTGATCCTGCTGAAGTCGATGCATGGCAAAAGAAGATGGCGAAGTGTCGAAGGATCCTATTGGAGGGCGTCAAGGATCATATTGTATCCAGCCTGCATGGAAAGGCTACTCCATATTTAATGTGGAAAGCTTTGACGGATCTATTCCAGAGTAAGAGTGACCAAAGGAGGCTGGCGCTCAAAGATAAGCTCAGGAACATCAAGATGGAGAAGGGCGACAGTATCGCCAAATACCTCACGAAGTTCACTCAGTGCAGAGATGAGCTGGGAAGTGTGGGGGTGACTGTCGAAGATGAGGGCATGGTCGACCTGGCTCTCCTTGGTCTTCCGAAGACTTGGCACTCATATCAAGATAGTGTCAATGGTCGGGAGAAGCTGCCGGGATGGGAGAGCCTTTGGGCGGATCTCATGCAGGAGGAGATAAGGAGGACTACTCGAGATGGATCTTCATCAAAGGGAGCTGATGAAGAAAACTGCGCTTTGGTTGCCAAAGCAAAGAAGTGGAAGGGTAAGAAAACCTCTCATTTTGGTGCAAAGGGAAAGAAGCAGGATATGGCGAAAGTGAAGTGTTTTCACTGCCATGATCACGGACATTATGCTACCAATTTTCCAAAGAAGAAGAAGAACAAGCAAGCGGGAAGATCTGCAGATGGAGAAGCTTTGGCTTCACAGTTCGAGCTTGACTTTTCACCGATTGCATGCTTGGTTTCAAGTGTGATGGGATCGGTGTGGTTCTTGGACAGCGGTGCGTCATTTCATATGACGGGAGATCGGGAGTTGTTCTCAGATCCGGAGGACAAGGATTTGGGTATGCACATCGAGATGGGCGATGACGGTAGATACAGTGCGACTGGTATCGGTACCGTATCCTTTCAGAGGGAGTCTGGTAAACCCTTTGTCTTAAAGGATGTCATGCATGTACCTGGATTGAAGAAGAACCTGATTTCAGTAGCGATGTTGGAGGATAAGGGTTATGATGTGGTCTTCAGCGAAGGGAAAGCCTTCCTGCGCAGTAAGACTACTGGAGAGACCCAGAAGATAGGGGTTCGAACTCAGAACCTTTATCAGTTGCAGGTAGATGACTGCGCAGCTATGGCATGCAAGGCGGGAGAAGTGGTGAGCCGAGATGATGAGGGCGAACTGTGGCACAGGAGATTGGGCCACCTTCACCATGGAGCTTTGAAGATTCTGCAGCAGATATCTACTGGACTTCCTAAGGGCACTCTTGCGCAGTTAGATCAGTGCAAGGGGTGTACTTTAGGGAAGTATGTGAAAGCCACCTTTCACGAGAAGGATAGTCGCGCCACGACGATCCTTGAGAGAGTTCACACAGATGTGTGTGGTCCTTTCTCAGTTTCTTCGATAGCAAAGCACAAGTATTATGTGATCTTTGTTGATGATTTCTCTTGAAAGTGCTGGATCTTCTTCATGCAGAAGAAGAGCGATACATTCGCGAAGTTCTGTGATTTTAAAGCACTGGTCGAGAAGGAGTCGGGGAAGAAGGTGATTTCTCTAAGGAGTGATAACGGTGGTGAATTCATCTCAGCTGAATTCAAGGAGTTCTGCAGCGTAGAAGGGATTCGGAGAGAGCTCATCTCACCCCATAACCCACAGCAGAACGGGGTGGCTGAGCGGAAGAACAGAACGATCGTGGGTGCTGCACGGGCGATGTTGCATGATCAGGGCCTACCCCTTCACTTGTGGGATGAGGCATGCAATACAGCAGTGTATGTGCAGAACCGTTGTCCTCACAAGGTTCTTGGCATGAGTACACCGGAGGAGGCTTATTCTGGCAAGAGGCCCGATATTTCCCATTTGCGGATTTTTGGTTCTCCTGTCTACATGCATGTGACGAAGGATGCGAGAAGGAAGCTGGATCCAACTGCTGAGGTTGGAATATTTGTGGGGTACATTGATACACCTCATAACTATCGGGTGTATGTGCCAGACAGTCGCAAGACTGTTGTGCGACGGGATATAAAATTTCAGGAGGAGAAAGCCATGCAGTGTTCGCTTGAGAGGGAGCCACACTCGCATGCAGATGAGGAGCTGTTAGTTCCTAAGGAGGAGCTTCCGGATGTGGATCAGCCACAAGAGGAGGTTCAGGAGGTGGAAGAAACCACCCAGGCAGCGCCAACCATCAGAGGGCGCATGCGCACTACAGAAGCTGAGCGACTGGCCCGGGATGCAGAGAAGGTTGTAGGACCACCTACAGCACAGCGCAGACAGAGACAGTCACCGGATCGGTACACTGGATACATGGCTCTTATGAGTCAATGTGTTGTGACAGAGCCATCCTCTTTTGAGGAAGCCGTGGAGGAACCCGCATGGGTTGATGCCATGATCAAAGAATATGATTCGATCATCAGGAACAGTGCATGGGAGATTGTCCCAAGACCGGTTGGGAAATCAGTTGTAGGTTCGCGATGGATCTACAAGGTGAAGCAGGCGGCTGACGGGAGTGTGGAGAAGTACAAAGCGAGATTTGTCGCCCGTGGCTTCTCACAGATCGAGGGGATTGACTATGAGGAGACTTTTGCACCTGTCGCAAGGTACTCTTCCATACGGACGATCCTTGCTCTCTCAGCGCAGATGGGGTGGCACATTCATCGGATGGATGTGAAGACTGCGTTCCTCAATGGAGTTATTGAGGAAGAGGTGTACATAGAGCAGCCTGAAGGTTTTGAGATCTTCAGAAGTGAGTCGCATGTGTGCCGACTCAAGAGAGCACTGTACGGGCTGAAGCAAGCACCTCGTGCTTGGTACACTCGGATAGACAGCTACTTCACCGGGCTTGGATTCTCCAAGAGTGAGGCATATCCAAACCTGTACCAGATTGTGGTGGAGAGGAAGCTGTTGATCATCGTACTGTATGTAGATGATCTGATTTTGACTGGCGATGAGCAGTTGATACTGTCATGCAAGGAGCATCTTGCATGAGAGTTTGAGATGAATGACTTGGGCATCCTTCATTATTTCCTGGGATTGGAGATTTGGCAGTGCAGCGGAGGACTGTTTGTTTCTCAGGGCAAGTATGCCCGAGAGATTCTGGAGAGGTTCAACATGCAAGGCTGCAAGCCTGTTGACACTCCTCTTCCTGGTGGTTGGAGGAAGGAGGATGCTACTTCAGCGGAGCTAGTGGATGCCACTGTCTATCGACAGTTGGTGGGGTCGCTTATGTATCTGGTCAATACACGACCCGATATATGCTATGCAGTTAACCAGCTTTCGCAAGCTATGGTTAAACCTACCAAGCTCTTTTGGAAGGCGGGCAAGCATGTATTGCGCTATATCAGAGGCACATCGGGATATGGTTCATGGTACAGACAGGAGGATGAGTTGAGGCAGCACTTCTTCAGGCATCGGTATCATCACATCAGAGATTGTGTTCAGCGGAGGATCATGATGCTTTCATATGTTCCCACGGAGGATCAGGATGCCGACATCCTGACGAAGGCGCTCACCAGGAGCAAGTTCGAATTCCACAGAGGCGGGATAGGGGTTGCAGATAATCCATATCTTGCTGAGAGGGAGTGTTGAGAATGCAGCAAGATGATGGAGCTTAGTGAAATGAAGTCGCCTTCACTAAGTGGGCCCGCAGGCAAATTCTGGCGCAAAGTCTATTTTTAGACTATGTCTATTTTTAGACATATGAAGCATGGTTCGGGGATTCCAGTTTGAGATTCTTGGAGCATTGTTCATGTTGGTAAAAATAGATGGGACTCTATTTTTGTTACCTATAGGTCGAAGAGGTCGAAGTCTATTTTTAGACTGCCTCTCCTAAAAATAGGGAAGTCAAATATTATTTACCCTTAATAATATTTGGACTCTAAACAACAGTTTACTCTCTTGGAGCACTTCAATTCGAGCTACAGAAGTGGCTCATGCATCTGACAGAGGAATTACGCTATTCCCAAGGGTTTGATGGCATCATGCATGGTTGACTTCAGTTAGGACTTCAGTGGCAGAAGTTTGCTGGAGTTAATGAGACAGCTAGTGGAGTTGTGTTCTGTTTATTTTAGTTGAACTAGTTGAGATTAGTTTAACTAGCTAATCAATTAGTTATGAGTGGAGTGAATTAAATATTATTTAATTCATTAATTAGTAACTCATTATTCAACTCAAGAACACATCAGTTCACTACAGTGCATGATCAGTTCGGTGGAGACCAGTGAAAGAGGTAGATGAAAGGGTGGAGTTAGCTATCAGTTGTGACTATACTGTTGCTATTTGCAACACACAGATAGGTGGAGTAAGCCCATGAGGATTGCGCGGTTCAGGCTGGTGGTTTATCTATATAAAGAGGCCATCCCATAGCATTGAAACACGCAATAGAGGCAAGGCAATTGGCGGTGAGTTTTGAACCAGTAACCTGTTCAAAAATGAGCTAGATTGTGAGTAACTGTATGAGAAAGTACTGAGTACTTGTGAGGAGTATTGTACTGAGTTGGTTACTTGATTTCTCCATTATAATATACACAATAGCTGCGGGGTTTTCAGCTATAAGCTTTCCCCATACATACTGTGTTAATGTGTATGATGATTTGATGTGTTATCGCTTGATTTTATTTCTGCATGTGTGATGATCTGAGTTGATCTGAGTGGAAGAGATTATGTGTTATGTATGAAGCTCAAATAGTATGTGACCAGGATAGTCTCCGTGGATAATTTTTCATTATTCAGCAAATTTCTACAATATCAAGCAGGATTGTTATAATTTCTTCAAAATTTTAATGGACATTATGACAAAATCACACAGGAATTTATAAATCATTATTAACATGGGAAAACAAGAGTCAGTGAGCTCTCCATACCATTAAACCCAAAATTTCTCTCTCAAGCACTAGATCTTCCCTTGATAGGAGAGGAATATCACAAAGGTCTACACTTTAAGGAGAAAGGATGGACATTCTTCCTAGAAAAACAAAGAAAGGGATCCTTTGATAGGGTAAAAGAAATTCCTAGGAACTGGTTAAGTGAACCATGGTTAGAATTATTTTATTAAAAAATATTTCACCTGTCGCAACCGGTATAGTGTATATCTTTATCACATTAGGTTGCTTCAACACAGGAAGGGAGAGTCCAAAATTAATCTACCTTATTTCTTTTCAAGGAGATTGACTAAAATGATAGACAATGTCAAAAACAAAACTGAAGCAAAGGAAGAAAACATTTATTATCAAGGGCTCATTAAAATACTTGTGGAACATCAGGTAAGAAACAAGGGAATGGTTTGGAAAGAATTTTTGGTTCAAAATCATCTTGAAGAGAAAACAACAGAAGAAAAAATTGAACAATTGCATGTGACAAGGAGCATTATGAATTCCCCTATGTATCCTAGGACTAGATCAAAGAAGATGTGGGATAGTGTTATGGTTGAAAAATAAATATCCTTCCTATTTGTTCCTAGGAATCCTAGGAGGAAAACACAAGAAGAGCCAAGTGACAAAGAAAAACACCCAGAGATAGAAATTGTTGAACCTCCAACAACATCAAAACGAATTAATGAGATATTACAAAGAATGGAGAGAGAAGTCCAAGAAGAACCTTTGGAGAGGGACTCCTACTTTGAGAATGATTGAGTAGGAGCTACCTCATCACATTAATATGCTAAGGAGACTGGAGGAGAAGATAGAGAGTTTCATAAATAAGAGTACCTTAAGAAGATATAAGAACTAACAAGAGAGTTGGAGGTCAACAAGATATTGGAAAAACACTTTAAAAAGGATAATAATATGTACAAAGAAAACAACAAAAATCTAATCAAATAAAATTAGAATTTGACCAAGAAAAATGGTAAGCATGAAACAAAGAACATCATCATCTCTAAACAAGCTTACAGATGGCTCAATGAGAAGAAGACATGGAAATACAAATATGAGAGGCAGAAGGTGAAGGCTACCATCTATAAGGAAGGGAAGTATGAGGGTATTGGATGTATTCTTCAGGATGCACGATAAGAGGCTACAAGATCAGGGATAGTAGGGACATCATCACTCAGAAGATCAAAACAGAGGAAGCAAGCATGAGGACATGCTTGAAGATCAGCAAGGGGGAGATGTTGGCCCTCAAATTTGGTCAATTTTGCCTATCATAAATCCACATATTTACCATCATATTCCACCTTATACCATCCATATATTCCTAATTTTATCCTTATTATGCATATTTAGGTAATTAAATTATGTTTTTTAATTTTTAGAGATTTTTCTAAAACATGGGTTTTAAGAGTATTTTTGGACTGCATTGAAAATTCCCGTAATAGCTTCATCTAAGTCATATGTGCAGGATGCCTGCGAGAGATATAAGCATATATTTGGAAAGCTTGGGAACCACGGGTGGAAAAATACCTATTGGTTCGGTCAAACTGAGCTAAAACAGACCCGGTCAATGCTAGTCAAACCTAATCTGTTTTTCAAAAATCCCTAGGAAAAAGGGCAGAATTGGTATTTTTGGGGATTTTCCTGATTTTGTGAAAAATAATGGATGATTTTGACCTAGATGGATGGGATTAGGATGGATAGGATTGTTAGAGACATTATAGCTTAGTTTGTTTATTATTTGTTGATTTAAACCAAGTTTATGGACCATACAAGCATGTAGAATTTGTGTAATTTTGTATTGAGACTTTTGAAGACTTTGAGATAATTTGAAGAACCAGTTTCACTCTATATTTGTTGTTCATGATGTGGATGATTGATTAAGTTTTCTATAGCTGAGAATTTCTTCAAGTGTGCAAGGCAAGGGTGGAAGGCCCCCACACCAAGATAAGTACACTTTTGTTAAATTAGCATAGTTTTCAATGAAATAGTTCTTGCTTTAGATTTATGATTCAGTCATTTTGATGTGTGAAGGTTTTTTATGATTGATGGATGATTATTGGTTTTGATCTAATTTTCATATGAAAGGACAAACAAGAATTTAAGTTAAATTCTCTTTCTATCAAATCATGAACAACAACTAAAATTCATCCTCTTTTCATTTCTTGAATTTCTAGATTTAATGCAGTGGTAACAATTTTGGAATAGAACTGTAAAGAAGGACAACCTAGACCTCCTAAGTTAGGAGCCTCTTCTCTTACTTTCTATACATCATAAACTATTGTTATTTAGTTTCTCTTCATGAAGGTAGTACTATAGGGAAGGACAACCAAGATCTCCTAAATTAGGAGCCTCTTCCTTCACTTTCTACATATTGAATCAAAAACTTATTAGTTAGACTTTATATTTGTAGTATGAATTTCCATAAATCTTAGAATTTAGAATATATTTGTAATATTCATTTCTTTCAACTTCTACATTTTTTCTTCTAAAATTGACTTCATCTGAAATCCATATATTTTGGACATGCTTCCAAGTTTACAAACCCAAATTGACAAATAAAATATCAGTGTTAGTTTTCCTAGTAAATTGACTCAGCCAGCCCCAAGGGTTAGCTCAACCGATTGAGTCCCCGCTGTTAAGTACTTTGCTGGTTGGGAGGTCACAGGATCGAATCTCCTTAACACCCACGAGGTTAGGCCTCGCGTGTAAGGCTGATGATTTAGATCCCCTCGGGAGGGTCTATCGAGATTTTCAGACCGTGGATGTAACTGGGTTCATGTGTGCGGGCACATGGATTTGTGAACCACTAGGAAAAAAAAAATTGACCCAACGCCGCATAGATCTAGAAGAAGGGTCTATTTATTGTCCTCTTAAGGGGAGATATGATAGTGACGAAAAACTAGAGACTAGTAGTTCTACTGAATCTGCACACTCTAAAGAATAGGAAGTCTCACAAGATCAGAATAATCATGGAGCATTGACCATAAGTTAGATCCCATCCACTCCACTTCCACACTCATCTCACAAGTTGTCCACTCCACCTCCACCAGGCATAGATATGGTCGCATCTATGAAGCTTCCTACTTTAAGAGGTATTGGGAATGAAGATATAGAACAATTCTAGTTTTTCATTGATGTTGTATGGAGAGCACAACAAGTTAATAGTGACGATGTTAGGAAAGCGCATTTAGCCACTACTTTTCAAGATAGTGCGCATAATTGGTATATAAGATATGTATCGGTGAACCCTAATGAAACTATGAATGATCTGAAGGATGCCCTAAAAGAGCAATTCAAGAAGCCTAAATCATAGGCGAAATGTGTCACAAAATTGAAAGAGATTCACCAGGGGGTGAATGAATTTGTATGGGATGCAGATCATATATTGAAGTGCACTATCAGAGACGGTGTATTCTCTATCGATGATACCCAACATAAGGAATGTTTTATTGCTATGTTGCTCCAGCATTTGCAGTAGCCCTTGAGTCAATAGAATATTGCCACGCAAGTTGAGGCCGTGGAAATTGCAATGAAACTAGAAGTTGCGCTGGTTCCAGCTGTGATCAGAACTCAGTAGATTCAGAGTCAGTTAGAAGAAATTCATTTGGAGGTTCAGAATCTACGCAAAGATAAGGGCAAGGAGGTATGTGTAGAGCTATGGTGCATGCAATGTAAATATGTCGGGCATCATAAGGATCAGTGCCCCATGTTCAATTATTATCTGCACGCTGGAGGACCAAGCCCGCTGAAGAGCGCAGTTGGACTAAGTGGGATACCTCTAGTATGGTGCACAATTTTTCAGTCTACGGGTCTGTATGCGATAGATTATTTTCCAAGAATTGGAAAATATATTCATGAGCTAAAGCATTTTTTTTATAGATTATTCTTGTCATTGGGACATGATGAACATCACTGTCGAAGTTTTGATTTGATGATTGACAAAGAGAGTTGTACAGAATGCAGGCTGAACCTAAATCACCAGCATCCCCATCTAGGTGCGATGGATTCAAGTATAGAGTACGAGGAAGAGGAGGAGGATCAACTGGTCGAGGAAGGGGACAACTCATATGCTACAATTGTGGAGATGTTGGTCATTGCGCGCATGAATGTCTAAATCCTACGCGACAATATTGCAGGTATTGTAGGCAGTTTGATCATGTAATTGAAGATTTTCCTATTTTAATTGATAATATGTAGGATAAGAAGACGCAGACTCCGACGCAGAACATTCAGATGGTAAGGGCAGAGCTGCATGAAGAAGATGCCAGCATGAATTTTGTCACTAGGAGTGGTGCAACCACTGGCGAAGATAAACGAAGGAAGCCAGATGATGATCTTTGGATTTTGAAAGGCACCTGATAAAAAGGATGGATTCGATTTACAGCATGAAAAAGACACCTTTGTAGAGGAAAAGAAGGGGTTTGCAGATGCAAGCGCATCAACATCGGGTAGACCTATGGATGTGGCCAGAGTAGATGAGGAAATAAATCCATTCTTGCAAGCTTGCATTAAATTATTGTGCAACAAAAAGATAGTGGATAATATTCAAGCACTGATAGATAACTACGCGGAAAATGAGCATCCTCGAATGGAACATAAAGTTGTCAACAAGATCTATAAGAATAAAAGGAGAATCGGAAAAGATATGCACTTGAATGCTCAGATTGATGCCTACGAGATGGATCAGGTCATTTTGGATCTAGGATCTAATGCAAATGTTTTACCTAAGAAAACTTGGCAGCGCATGGGAGAGCCTAAGTTGGAGTGGTCTACTATTTAGCTGTGCATGGAAAACCAACAGAAAATATTTCCATTAGGAAACCTTTCATAGGTTGTAATTGATATTGAAGGAGTTAAATTACTTGCAGATTTTGAAGTCATACAGATTGTGGATGATACTGATCCTTATCCTGGTTGTTGGTTTTATATTGGACTATTGATATGGATGAAATCATAAATATGAAGAGGAGAAGTATGGTATTTGAGAACAATGGAACCAGAGTTGTAGTGCCTTTATATCCTGCAGAAGGTGCAAGATATACAGAACCGGTGCGCATGGACGATGATGTTGACCATATCTATAAGCTGACTATGGGAGACGATGATTTGATAAAATCGACAGCTAATGGAAGGCTTAATTGGTAAAAAGACAGTTCTTACTTCTCCGATTCATATGAAGAGTTGGAGAACTGGTAGAATCGGTTACATGAAGTATCTGCACTGCGTTGCAATCAAGTGACCAGATCCCTTCACTACATATCATCAGAGGTACGATAATTGTCGTGTTATGACGGTTTAACTAATGTGAACATGTTTTTTGGAGAATTTGAAATAATTGTTCTAGAGGGCAGAGATTCCATACACTTGATATTTCGTTGCACTCTACCCTAGCACAATGGTGGGAAACTCACAAAGGAAACATGGGAAACTAGGAAGAATGTACTCGAATGATGAGGTTGCGATTTGAATGTCTTGTTGAGAATTTATAGGGTTGATGATTAATTCAAATTCTCTTCTTGATAATTACTTATAAGCTTAATTGAGTTACTTATGTCTTCTCTTTGTTGTATTATTTAGTATTTCATTAAGTTAATTATCAAAATACACAAGACACAAAATTAGGCTCCCAGAGCCAGGGCAAAACGTCTCCCTCTTGGAGAGGAAAACTCGTAAAGAATTCTTCTTATAGATCTTCAAATGACAAGTACCATGACCAAGACTCAGACTCTTGACCTAGATATGCTTCCAAGATCTTGTCACTGCTCCTTAGATGACTTTCAATGCTTATCCTTCTTTTCTTGCACCAACCTGCATTGTCCTGCACCAACACTAGAGATCTCGGTCTCTAAGTTTATCTTCAAATATCATTCGAGATCTTCTCTTTTACTTCACATATATTTGAGGTTGAAGGTATAATAATTTCTCGTATTGACTATGATTAGGAAGGTGAATCACAGATTTACCTTCCTCTTTTCTCATACTAAAATAACCCTTATAACATTATAATTAGCCCATAACATCCGAATGCTACTCATACTGATCTGCATTCATAACTTGACATACTACATGTAACTCACACTTCTGTTAGTTCACTAGTCCGCATATAGTCATTTTTTTCCACAGAGGAATCTGCACCCTTGTTTATTCACCAATCCGCATATAGTCAATTTTTCCACAAAGAAACCCGCACTCCTGTCTATTCATTAATCCACATAGTCATACTTTATCCACAGAGAAATCCACACTTTTTTTCATGTCAAATAAATGTAGGTTCTTTGTTAGATATAGAGCACATTTGATACCTTTTAATCCGCACTGAACCCTTTATGAAGTCTTCACTTGAATCCCTTCTAACATCTGCACTATTTCAGAGTGATTGGCACTAGTTCAGAGTGATCCGCACTTGATTCCTTTACAAATGAACCATAGCACAGTGATATATATATGAGTTGCCTCACTATCTTTGGGTCGAACTTCCAGCAAGATAGTAGGCCGACTTCATAGCTGAATATAGGCTGACATCAAGGGAAGTTAATCCAACGTTTATAAGGGTACCTTCTTGCATCTTTCAGGAGTCATTTATTCACGGTATTTTTTCAAGATCTTGGAGCATATTTTTTTCACTAGACTCTTCATGAACATGACTCTAAAATACATTTATATCTAGAAGAAAAATCTTAATAGACATCAAGAAGAAGTCTATAGACCTATAATAAAATATTTCTCATGAAACCCATGAAGCAAGTAAAACAAAATTACATTTTATTATCTTTGTCTTCTACTTTACAAAAATTCATAATTACATAGTCAATATGAAGACCGACCTAGTTACACTTGTCAACACTCCCTCTTAACTAGGGAGGTATTCATATAGGTACATGGTCACTTTCAAACTGAAGAATCTCATAAGAAGAATAGGATTTTGTTGGCGAGAAAGAAGGTCTCTGAGTAAGAACCAGGTTCAGGAGAGAGGCCAACAAGGTTTACGTAGTAGTCTAGCACAACGCTAATGTTTTCACCCTACTCCGAAGAGAAGAGAGTCTCACCCGAGGTGTGTCGTGACCTTAGTAAGGTTAGGAACAGATCAGATATCGACCAATCACAACTATAGAGAAAAACAGAAAGAAATAGGAACTACAAGCAGATTTATCTACCTTACACAAGATACTACTCATGAAGCATATTCAGGATGCAAAATTTAAATTTAAAAGAGGGAAATACATTCACCATAACCAAATGCTTAACACGGAACTCAGGACATCAAACATAGGTAGAAGGATATTTCATTATCAATAGTAGATAGTTACATTACTCCTCAGAGTTGATTATAGAAGGGCAGATTACAACAGTTACATAACATAATAGAACAGAACAGAGCTCTCTTGCGGCTCTCTTCCTCAACCCTCTACTGGACTAACCTCCTGTCTACGCTGGATGATTGCCTATTTTTTCCTTTGCCAACACGACTTTCAGTTTTCCCTCCTTTCCTGCTTTGTTGTTTATCGCATCTCCCTAATCACTTGGAGTTCTGATTCCTGTCCTTGTCACTCATCCCTGCCATCTATGCTGGTTTTCCACAACTGTCACACCACCTGTTCTCCAACTCTCCACAACCATGACAGCTCCCTGTCTACCGTGATTCCGCTTTGCCACCTGTTCTCTGTGACTCAAAACCATTTCATTTTCAAAACATATGCCCCAACAGGCCCCGACAAAATGCTATTGACTCGTCCCGAGTCAATCCTTTTCTGCTACCTCGGTCTCCATTGGTCCGCCTGCCTCTGTGGCTGGCTTTGTATTCTCTGTTTCCTCTCCCTGTCCAAACAAGGGCCCCAACTCGGGAACCTTTGCCAATGTTGAATATTTGAGTTCGGTGAAGTTGTTAATGGCTTGTTGCCATTCCTTCATGATAGACCATTTGACTATAGTGAAAGTCATTATATCCCCCAGTGTCTTGTCATCCTGAGCTATTACTGTTGGGTAGAGGTCCTTGAAAATATCTGTCACCTTCTCCAGTTGTTCCTGCCGATTGTCATTTTCTTCTTTTAATAGGTTGCGCTCTTCAATAAGCGCCTTGATTTGCAGTTGCTGTTGTTCGAACCTCTATTGGAGGTTGTTGTGTAGTCCTTCTGCTTGTTGTGCCGCACGCTAGATGAAATTGTACAGTTGTTCTATGCCCTAGGTCTACATACTCTCAACCCCAGACATATCGTGATTTGGCGGTCTCTCTCGGAGTGGTTGACCGCTGGCTATTGATCTGGTTGAGTGCTCATGTGGTGATGTTGGTTGGTTCTGTTGCGACAGCTGATTCCCTATTTCGTTCATGCTTGTGGTTGGCTAAAACTGTTGCAGTATCAAATTTTCTTGCTGAAAAAGGTTCAGCTCCTTGGGCGAGGGCGTTATATCTGCAGTAAAATATCCCATGTGAATTAAAAGGTCCTGGAAAGTGCTCTGTCCAACCAGAGGTTGGTTAACCTCGAGTACCAATGTTGTACTCGAGTTAACCTCTACCTCGTTGTCTCCATTTATTTTGATTTTTGTCTTGACTGGTTCTGAAATGGTTGCTGATGTGGATGGAGTGTGGGTGGAATGGTCTTTGGAAGTGAATGACGTGTGAGGCGATGAATGGTGAGTGCGAGGTGATTATGTATGAGTGTGGGGTGGAGATGAAGTTTGAACATTCAAAACTGAGAATGGATTGAACACAGGGAGTTCAGAGGTGACCTGGGTGGCCACCTCTGGCTCCTCTTGAATTGGTGCTCCCATATCCATAGGTTGTGTGTGATCTTCCTCAGTGAGATCAACTATTTTCCTAGGCACCATGACTCCTGCTTTCTTGGCCTTAGGAGTGGCTACGGGTGATTTAGGTGCTTTACTCTTTCTGACTGGAACTACTATGGTTGCCGAGGGTGAATTAAACATGGTGGATGGTAGGGATGTGACTATGGGTGAAACTATGGAGGGTGATGCAGAATTTGAGGCCTGAAATTCTGAAAAATTAGGGAACAGAGGAGAAGCACTAGTGAGAGTTTGCATTACTCGATTGAAGCCTTTTACTCTCATGTCCAACTCCTCTAGTATTGGTGTTAACTGCAGTCGAGACACCCTGCTCAGTGTCCAATCCAGTGTATCCCCTGGTAGTGGTCTTGGCAGTATGCCCTTGAACCAGTAGTGATGGATTTTGTCTTTGATCTCCATTCCCAAGCCCGTCCAGGAGTAGACTTCAATGTGGAATGCCTTTTCGTCAACCTAAAACTTTAACGGACTCATAAAAATGTTGTTTCATCCACGCAAGTGGGCCTGATGTATGTCTGCATGTGGGTGACCCCGAAGCATATCTGAGAGGAATATTTGTGCAGCAGACTCCTCGAGACCATTTACTTCCTTGCCACTATGTCCACCATCTGCCTGTACCAGTATGTAAATGCCTCTTCATTTACCTCATTGGTGCTAGGGTCTCCTGAGATATTCCAAGGCGTAAACTTCATTGCCATCGTCTAACCACTCGTGATTTCTGCAAGCTGTCTCACCCCCGGGTGAGTCCATTTCCACATTGCAAATGCTATGATGAGGTAGCCATAGATAAACCCAGTGGCTCTTTTGTAGTTATCTTCACAGGATTCGAAGAGTTCATTCAGCAAAAATGTACACCAATTCAGTTGGGTTCCCTGGAGGTAGTGTTATGAAACTGAAATGTTGTCGAGGGTACATTCACCCTTTGTGTAGTGCCTCATGGTCTTGCCTGCAATCAGGTAACAGGAAAATTTAACTGTTGGGTTGTTTATGAGGTCTATCTTCGCCCCCTTCCCTCCTCTTTTAGTTTCATATTTCTTGTAATAGTCACAATCTCCCGCCTTATTTTCTCTCTTGGAGACTGTCTGGAATGTCATGGAGACATCCCTTCCTTCTGTTGATAATTCTGTTAGCCTGTGAATATCTTCTACATGTACCAGTATCTCCCTCCCTAGCCATATTGACCCGTTTTGGAATCTGCTCAGCAGGAATTTCGTACATTGCATCGCTGCTCCTGTGGTTCCGAACACTAGGAGGTTCCTGAGGTTCAATATGGTCAACTGCTGGATACCTCTGAACTCTGGGTTCAATCTTGCTTCTTCCTCTCCTCCTTCCTATTATCCCCCCTATGAAATTCTTGACAAGCAAGCTGGGGGCTAGTCTTCTTTGGAGTCTTCAAGGAATGCCTTTTCCTGAAAACCCATCATCCTTGAAGTCTCTTAGTGTTGTGCCTAAAACAATTTCCCCCTGCTAATCCATTTCTCAAAGGGCATGTTTTCCCCCTTATACCCCTGCAAATTATCCCATTTTAACCTATGTGTTCCCTTTGTCGAATTCCCCTCTAATCCCCTGAAACCTCCCAAAGCCCCCTTCAAATTCTACCCATGTCCCTGGTTTAGCCTGATTCGCTATTTATCTTCCTACCGTTACCCTTATAAGGCTTCAAAATGTATTGAAAAGGTTTAAAAACCCACTCTGAACCTTATGTCAGGCCTAGCCCCTCTCTTGATAGCCTCACGCTCCTTTACCTTCCAAAAAACTCTGCGTTGTAACCATCCGCCAGTCTAAATGGCGCTTATTCTCCCATTTCCTATCGGGCGCGATGTCTACCGTTGATCGTGGTTGATCGGATGGTGAACGTTAAACCCGATACCCCCCTAGCCTATCCACTCATTTTCCCTTACTGGGCCATCGCTGTCCATTCTCACGAAGATCAACGGTCTGGAATGCACCTGTCCTTATGGTCCCCGCTGCGCATTAGCCATAAAACAACCTGGTTTATCCCGCACCGCTTATGCGCGGTGGGTGGTTTTCCTGAGCACCCAGCGATCCCATTCAGTGCTCGCCACCTGTCCCTTGTACGATGACAAAACTGCCCATCCCCCGCGCATTATCTTTCGGCCCAAGTCTTGCAGCGAAACTGTCATAGAACGTTCGATCTGGAGCGGGCCATCCGACAGCTATCGCTCGTCAAAGGTGCACGATGTTTAATATAGTTGCGCACGTGATAGCTCATGCCATGGCCCACCGTCCGTCGTCCTCCGCCGTTGATCCCGCCACGATCGACGGTCCCGATTTGTTCTCCCGCCGCTGACTTTTCCACCATCGCCCGGTTCCGCCACGTCATCTCCACGTGCACCCTTCGTACGGTCTCCCATTCCATTGCATATATTGGTTCTTTTTCGCGTTTTTTAACGTTCTCCATGTATTTTCTTTACAGATAGCCACCATCCACCAGAGCACGTTCCTCCATTCTTTCTATGATTTTCTCCTCCATATCATCATCTACACGACCTTTCTCCGCCTCCACATCATCCGCCACCCCATTCATGATTTCCTTAACTTGTTTGTGTGTTTTGCAGGTTTTCAAAGAGGCAGAAAACTGCCATGATGCATACGTACATCTTCAATGGCGTGTTGCGCAGACAGAGAGCCGAGATGGGAGCTGGTACTCCAGCGAAATGTCAAAAAGGGTGGCGGAGATATAAATTTCATCAAAGGACAGGTTTTTGAAAATCTGCAACCCCATCCGGCGCCATTAAAGCCCAGATCTTGCAGAATCAAAACATTTATGGAAGCAGCAGAAAGGCCAACTTATGATCATAGTCTTCAGTACTCAGGACTGAAGATTTGGATCCACAAGGCAGCAGTTTGAGAAGCAAAGCATCAGACCCAAAACCCCGAAAGTCAACCAGAAGTGTAATACACGGGAAAACGTACCACCAAGGTTTCTACAGCAACAGTATGTTCTTTCTTCAATCAGAGGACAAAGCACCCATACAGTCTTCATTATACATCGTGTCCGAGAGAATTTTCCGCCCAGACAACAGTCCAACGTGGTCAGAAGCCTTTATGACTCAAGTAGGGCAAACCTCACTGTTTCTTATTGTATTTTTGTTATTCTACCAATAAGTCCCACACAGTACTGCAGTCAGGACACCTAAGCCATACCAGAGATAAATGCAGAGATTTAAAATAGGATCGGTTTCGGCCCTCCATTCATTTCTGTGTTTAATGTTACATTTAGTGTCCACCTACTTCCTCAGTCGATATTCTGTTCATCCTCTGCTATAAAACACAGAAGGAAATTATTGTAAAGGTTGTTGGTGAGATATCAGAGAAATACGATCATTTTCCTCTTGAGACAAGTTCTTTGTGTAATATTGTAAGATAGGTTGAGATTTGATGTATTCAGACTGAATGTTCAAGCTGTGGGCAACGATGTACCTGATTGGTGTTGTTTTTAATATGACAAGCATATTCCTTTGGATCCTGATCTAAAGCAGCTGGTGATGTTTCCTATCTCTGTGTTTGATTTCGTTTCATTCCATTTCTACCGGCTCACATCAGAAGTTTGGCATAAGATTTACCCTTGATAGGTACCTTATGTTGCTGCTCTCCCAGCCTTTTATGTTTTCTGCTTATATGTGTATCTGAATATTGATTTCAATTGACGAACCAAAGGTAGTGGATGTCATCGCCTACTCTCTCGATGTGTGCGGAAATGAGACCTATGTTTAGATGTTCTTGCTAGGATTTAGTTGGATGAGTTGAGAACACTGGGAGGTCTAAAACCCTGTCTCTGCCTCCTTAGGATCTTTCCATCTCAATTAATCCTTTCTAAGATCCCTTGTATTGCCTCTGATTTTTTCCAAGCAGGTCTGGAGTTAAATGACCTTTGACCTTATCTATAGACAGAATTGGCTGGTTATTCTCCCTTTCATTTTCAATCCTTAATGTCCCATCCCAAATATCATCTTTAAGATCCAAATGCTCTGGATGACTAACCCAACTGAAAGCTCGCACGCTGAACACAAGTAAATACTCTCTTGACTCCATTGACCAATGGCCTTGATGTTCTCTGAGTTATCTACCTTTTCCTAATTTCCTCTTTGCTCATCCTTGTCTTATATTGGATCCTCCTTTCCTGATTCCAAACAACCAAAAATAAACAAACAAACAAACCCTGTGCATATAACTAGCCTAAAATCATAACTTAGAGCCTCAAAGACATACACTTTGACTCATATAGAGAGATCCCTCTCTGGACCTAGGAGGGCTAGATCCTAAGGTCTGAAAGTGGTTATGATGTTGTCTCGTCTTTTGGTCTTGCCAATCTGGCCAAAACACGGGAACCCCAACACTTCCATAGCGTAATTTTATATGTAAACCTACCTCTTCATCGCCAGAAACTGGTAAGAATTCGTGAAGTCTGTGTCGATCAACGACACATTGTCATATTTTCCGACTAGTGATTCCATTCTCCGAATTCTCTTATCAAGCTTAGGCTTGATGACTGCTGGTGCTACCTTGGTCATCTTTGATCTTATTTTGTACACTTTCAGTGCTACCTCTGCTCTTTCTCTGTAAATTCCTGCTACTAGATTCTCTCTTTGGACTTCTTCTGATGAGATTTTGCTTGTTGTTGCTACTGTTTCTTGTTCTAACTCAGAATTCTCTGACATTATCGTGCTTTCTTCTTTCATGTGGGTTAAGTAATGTAATATGCACGAATGAGGTTGATAAGACCCCATAACTAATTAATTTTTTCTGCCAGCCCCGCGGCTATAATCGTGCGATTAGTTACTGCGATGAGGTGTGTTCTGACATGGCTGACGGTGACTTCAGGATTTGGGCAGACGTGATGGGTAATGATTATGGCCTAATATGGAAAATTTATTACGGTATGGATGTTACTAATTATGGTAGTTAATTCTCAAATCCAGGTAATCCTACGGACTGACATGGGTATGATGGATCATGATGATGGAATGATGTTTGACACATTTGGCTCTCTGACATGGATGATACGCTGGACACTACCCTCCCCCCGACCACAATCGGTTGTGATGCAGTCTTTGCATCTCAACTGTGAGTTTTCTTTGTTATTGTCGTTTGTGCTTTATTGGGATTCCTATCTATTCTCTTCTTGGGTGCGAGAGAGTTATTGACTCTATCTACTCTATTCTACCCTACTGAATCCTCTTGGTTGTGAGAGCTATTTGAAAAGGAAATAATGAAACTTACTCGTGGTAAGGCTTCAGGCATGCGCCATTCACCCATCTTGGTAACACTTGGCCGTCTAGTTGTGCTAACCGAACTGATCCTGAATCTCGGATTTCAATCACATGGTACAGTCCCAACCAATGCATTTTGAGTTTACCTGGGAACTTTTGGAACTTTCTGTCATACAGTAAAATTTTCCTCCGACCGTAAACATTTTATGTTTGATATGACAGTCATGCTAAGATTTTTGTCTATCTTTTTGGACAGTCTGATGAAACTCCGCTAGAAACTTTTCCTCTTCAAGTTCTTGTAGCTCATGTAGCCACTCCTTCAACGAGTCTTCCTTTGTTAAATGTAGTGTTGACGAGATTAGCAGGCTCGGTATGATAAATTCAGCAGGTACCACCGCTTCCCTCCTGCACACTAGCTGGAAAAGAGTCTAGTTGTTCAGTCTTTTCACAGTTGTCTTGTACGCCCATAATGTTTCTGGTATGTGCTCATCCCAGTCATCTCAATTAGCATTTCATATCTTTGTTAGTCGCTTTTCGAGAATCTTATTAAATGCTTCAACTTTTCCATTTGCCTGAGGATGGTACAGATTGCTCTTAAGATGTTGTACCATAAAATTTTGTAACAGAGATTTGATTGTCTCATTGATAAAGTGTGTACCTTGATCGTTGGTTAGACTTCTGGGGTAACCAAATCTGCTAATGATATTTTCAAAAATGAACCTAGTTGTTGTTTATGCCGTGCAATCCCTCACTAGTACCGCTTCTGCCAATCTGGTAAGATAATCTGTTGCGATAATTATGTACCTTACCTGTGAATGTCTTGCGATAGGTGATATTGGTCCTATAAAATCAACAGCCCACTTCTCAAATGGTTGCAATGCTCGTACAGGGTGAAGTGGTAGTTCATCTCTATGTGATGGACATCCCATTCTTTGGCAGACGTCACATTTCTTTACAAATGTTTTATTGTCCTTGTGTACCATGGGCCACCATAAGCCTGCTTGTAATATCTTTCTTGCGGTGGGTTTTGCGCCGACGTGCCCTCCCTCATCACAATGACACTCCCACAGTATATCCTTCCTTTCATGGTCCATGACACATCTCCGCAAGACTTGCTCTAACCCCATATTATATAGTTGTCCTGCTATTAACTGATACTCTGCTGCCCTTACTACAAGATGTCTTCTTTGAGTCGCTATATATTCAGTCGGGCACTGTCCTGTTGCTAGATAGATTGCTATCTGATCTAAGTAGTCTGGGATGGATTCTACTCTAAATATATCAGCATCTGGCAGCTGATCATCCAGGGACCCTCCATTTTCTCCATTTTCCATCCTTGATAAATGGTCAGGACCCACATTCAGTCTTCTTGGTTTCACTATCACTTCAAAGGTGAACTCCTGAAACAGTAGGAGCCATCTACAGATCCTTCCTTCAAGGACTGGTTTGTTAACTAGGTACTTCAACACTGAATGGTCCGTGAAGAATTTGAATGTACCTCCTAATAGGTAATGCCGAAACTTCTGAAGGGAATACACCATTGATAAAGCTTCCCATTCTGTTGTTGTGTAGTTCCTTTTAGCTGTCGATAACTTCCTACTTGCAAAGTAAACTGGGTGATCAACTGAAGTTTCTCCTGGTTGAGCCAGAACTATTCCTAGCACAATACTAGAGGCATCAATATGGATGTGGAATTTCTTGTCCCAATTACGATGAACTAATATGGGCGCACTTGCCAATTTTTCTTTCAGTGTATTGAGGGCAACAGTACAATCGTTTGTCCAAATGAATTGCTCTGACTTCCGCAACATCTTCTCTAATGGGGCTATTATCTTTGCGTAGTTTCGGAAGAATCTTCCATAGTACCCGATATGGCCTAGTAGTGATCTCAACTGTTTCACAGTTTTCGGTGCCTCTATATTGATTATAACTGCCACTTTTTTTGGATCCACACAAACACCTTGCTTGCAAACAACATGTCCTAGCAGTGTCCCAAAAGGTACTGCAAAGACGCACTTCTTAAGATTGAATGAAATCTGGAGTTGTCTGCATCTGTCAAACATTATCCTTAATAAGGTTGCATGATTCTTCAACAAGTTGTAAATTGTTCAGTCATCCATATAAACCTCAAGTAGTTTGTGGATATATTCCCGAAATGCTGCTATCACGATCTGTGAAAATGTTGTTGGTACATTTTTCAACCCGAAGGGCATTACATGATATGCAAATTAGCCCCATTCGATTGTGAAAGTTTTTTTCTTCTTATCTTCTTCAGCTATCCTCACTTGATGGAATCCTAAAAATCCATATGTAAATGACTAAGCTTCATTCCCTGCCACATTGTCGAGCACCTCATCACTGAACGGAGTGGTGAATGGATCATGTATGCATGCATTGTTGAGGCTCCTGTAGTCAACACATACTCAAATTTCAGACTTTTCCTTTTTACTTTATATGACTATAGGACTTACCCACTCTGCTCTTCCACCGGAAAAATCAACCCTGCTTTCAGCATTTTATCAATCTTTGCCTTGACTTTCTCCTTTAATCTTGGATTCAGACGGTACGGTTTGTGCTTTACTGGTCTTGCATCTGGCATCAAAATGATACACATTTCCCCCATGTCTCCTTTTATTCCCTTTAGCTTCGCTACTGAGGATGGGAATAAGTCTTCATATTCCTGTAGAAGATTAAATATCTCCTTAGTCATTTCTGCATCCCAGTGGTCACCAATTAACGCAAGTTTGGGCTTTTCTGGTGTCCTGATGTTCAACTTCTTGGTATTCAATGGTAGCAGATGAATTCCCTCTGTTGTAGGTTCATCTTGTATATCCCGCTCCCCTTCCTTTTCTTCAAAATATAAGTGTCTAAGATTTTCTAGATCATCATCATCCATTTCACTGTCTATATTTTTGCATGCTACTGACTGTTGGATACTCTGTTTCGAGAGTGGTTGTTCCTCATCTTCTTGAATTTCTGGAAAGAATAATACTCTTTTAATGGCCTGTACTACTTGTGTGACAGGTTTTGTTTCTCCTTCAAAGGAAAAGCATTGCGTAAACTTATCCGCAACTGCTTGCCAGGTGCCGGTTCCTCTTTTCTTCTCTTCAGTTAGGTACCGAGCTTGTGGAACTGAATCTAGTGAATGTATAAAATTGTGCGTCCACAAATTTTCCGGGTACCCTGCTTTCTTCCATTGGTACTCACAATGTTGTAAAATGTTTAATGGGATCAGAACCTCCTTGGTACTTTTCAGTGAAGTGTGGTCCTTCCTCTTCTTTGAATCTGGCCCTCAATGCTGCTGCAACCCCCTCCCATCGCGACAGAGAGTTGTAGTGGTTTCTCCACCACCTTGCTGACGTGGATTGTAGAACCACGTCCATCAGTGGGACTCTATGTCCCATTGGTAATTTATCCTCTATTTTTGCAATAAATGTATTTGCAACATTCATATTTGAAAAATTCGGATATTCTCTTACCTCAATTCCGATCCAGTTGATTCTTCGGATGTTAGCACATCTTCTTGTATTGGTCTTGTATCCTCCCTGCTACCAATCATCCCAGGCTATTTCTAAGCCTAAGTCTGAGCTTTGAACACTTCTCCAGCTTACAATCCCCCCCACTGTTGGGTTGATTTAGTCTTCTCTTTTCCCTGTTGTCATCTGATAGAGATGATCGAGAAGTTGAGCATCCTCTCCGTTGTCAAGAGTTTCTGTATATCATGGTCCTTGATATGGTTCAAGTGGTTGAGTGACCCTGACTTCCCCATATTCAAATATCATCAATTCCTTTTTCAAATTGATCACTGCATAGTTCTCGAAAGCCCAGTCTATCCCCAATAATGTTGGGTAGGGATCCTTATCCCCCATAATGTTTATTACCTCAAAGTCTGTGTATGTCTTTACCCCCGCAACATCGACCTCGACTTCTTCTAGCCTGCCTATATGCACAATGCAGTACTGGTTTTCCATGGAGAGCTGGATTGGTGAGTATGTCAGCTTTGGTCTCCCCAATTCTTCCCACGTCTTCCTTGGAAGAATGTTGACATCTAACCCTAGGTCAAGCATGGTGTCCTTAATTTGGAATCCCACGATTTAAGTGTTTACACGGAATTCTTTTCCTTTTCTTCTCTTATTTCTTTTGATTCTCCGTATATATTTCTGGGTTGAGTCATTTGAATCCTCCAGCTCTGTGTTTTCTTGCACCACCATCTCCAGATTTTGTTTCAATTGCTCCAGCATTGGTGCATTGGTTACAATTTTTAAAAATAGTCAGAACCATTCTTCAATCATTGTGCTTATATTAGTCGGTTTCTCCTTGTCTACCATCGGCTACAGTAACTCAATGCCTTTGCTCCCCCCCAAGTTGGGCAAATGTTTCCACTGCTTCTTTAAAATATTTCTTCTGTCTATCTGGCCTGAACACTGGCTTTAGAGATTTTGGCTTTATCAGCTTTATCGTGTCTATATTATGTGCATCTTCCCCTGTTCTCTTTCCTCCCCATGTTACTATGGCTACATTTTGCATAGCCTGAGCCTATACTATTCTTGACTCTGCATTTACCAGATTTTCTCCTCTTTGTCTGGCTCTTTCTTCCCATATTTTAATTAACTCTGGGCAATCTTCAGTTGCATGTGTATTGACTCTGCACTGAGAGCAGCACCATGGTCTTCTGGGAAGTGGACATTCCATGGCTACATGGCCCTCTTAGTCACAATCGTAACATCTTACATGTCCTCTTCCTCCAGCTCTGCCTCCTCTCATTCCTCCTCCTTGTCCCCTCGGAGACTCATTCACTCTATATGATGGCCTATTGAATCGTTCCACCAGTGCATCCAGGGCTCTGCATTGCTCTGTATTTTGTGTTGTGGAAGCACATAACTCACAATATATGTTGTTTGGAACGTTGGAGTATTTTTTCAAAATTGGGCATAGGTGGGGTGGATGACCAATGCTTTTACATATTTCGCAGTATTCAGTTGCAACCTGATTCTGTTGCATAGGGAACCCTTGTAAGTGGGGTTGTAGCGGATATAGCCCTTGAGTGTTTATCTGCACAACTCCCCCTACTGGTGGAGTCCCTTGTGTCCCTATTGTTGAAGCCCCCATATTTTGTCCCCGCAACCTTGGACATTCGGTTATCGTGTGTCCCTCCATCAAACAATGCGTACACCATACAATGGGACTTGTAGGTTGTATTGGTTGAATATCCTTCAACTTTTCCATGAGACTGGCTATCTGATGTTGTAACCCCAATATGGAAGGGTCTTGAGCTGCTGCTCCTCCTTTGAACTCCTGCAAATACCCCGCCGTAGCCTCTATCTTCATAGCTTGCTCCAATGCATCATGTAATGTATCGATCTTCTACTACGTTAGGGGAGTTCTTGTCAACAGAAGAAGGGCCTTGATAAACCAATCTCTTTGATGATTCATATCGATTGGGTAACTCAGTTTTCCAATTGCATCCTTGAACCTTCTCATCAAATCCCATGTCGTTTCACCTTCTCGCTGTTTAAGCTCCCACATCTCTGATAAACCCTGCTGATCTATCTAAGGTAGATTAAATTCTTTGAAAAATTCTTTCTTTACATCATCTATCGCTGGGTTTGGATGAGCTTCGGACCATTTAATGAACTAGCGAAGAGCTCTCTCTCTTAGAGTAGTTTGAAACTCGATAAACTTAACCGCCTCTAGCATTTGTCGAGTCCTCCATATGGATTCGCAAAGATACCAGTGCTGTTCCACATCGTCATTGCCCCTCCCGGAGAACTCTGGGTATCGGGTAAATGATACAGCCATACTTATTTGTGTGGATGGTACTAGAATAAAACCTCTATTTCCTGGCTGTGAAATTGTATTACTAGCATTATTGCTAGTAGATATTGTTTTTGTAGACTGAACACTATTCAACTTGCTAAACTCTCGTAACTTAACAAAAATTTCACCTAGTGGTTGATAGAGTACTAGGGGAAGGTTGGGACTAGAGCTATTTGAACTTTGGGAAATAGAGTTACCTTAAGTTATGGGTGTTGGCCCCTCTCGGAATAGCTGCTCCATCGCAACATGCAGCGCCACATCAGAATCTCCTCGGGGTGCGCGTCCTCCACGTTGGACTTTTCTCCCTTTTCTCTGTAGGCTGGGCTCCTATACACTTGCTTGACTTCCTTGATGGTCCCTCCTATTCCTTTGGATCCCTTATAACCTTCCATCTCCTTTGTCATCTGTGACGCCTTCTCCTTGTCATGTCGACTACTTTCCTGCTTTTCTAACTCTTTCATCACCCTTTCCTGCCACTTCTCAACGATCTGCGGCCTCTAATGTGCTCATTGATATCTCAACCTACTAGAGGTCTCAACATCCATATCCCTATTCCCCCTTCCAACTTACTTGTATCATCTCTCTCTCAGCTCCTTCCCCCGGTACTAGAGGTTTAAGTCTCCATCTCAGATTTTTGAAATTCTATCAATCCCTCGTCTACCATTAAAGCTTCGATCCACAAAGGAATTTACTTCAAAATATTTCCCCGCAATCCAGATCTGAATACGTCTTCTACTTTTGAGAAGGACTGGTAACAATCAGCTGCAAATTCCACTATATATCCTTCCAAGGTAGATTGTACCCAGAAATATACAGCTTGGGTCAAATTGGTATCTAACCGATGGAGTGCTACTAGATCTGCGTGCAACCACTTACGACATATTTTACGCGACCTTCCTTGGACTGTCTTGACTTGTAGTCTCCATAAAAAATTGTAGAGTTCCTCTGGAAACTTTCCCTAGGAAATTTCGTAGAGGTCACTCGCAGATTCAGAGAATAGAGCCTGATCCTTAACAATTTTCTCCCTCTACTATCTCAACTCAACTTGTTACGCTATGAACTGATCTAAGTGGTTATCCCACCAGCTTCGTATTTCTCTCTCGAAGATCCATGATACCATGAGCTAGATCCTAAATTAAATTTCAGGTCCCGACAATGGAACCATTTGTTGACGAGAAAGAAGGTCTCTGAGTAAGACCCAAGTTCAGGAGAGAGGCCAACAAGGTTTCCGTAGTAGTCTAACACAACGTCAACATTTTCACCCTACTCCGAAGAGTGGAGAGTCTCACCCGAGGTAGGTCGTGACCTTATTAAGGTTAGGAATAGATCAGATATCGACCGATCACAGCTATAGAGAAAAACAGAAAGAACTATGAACTGCAAACATATTTAGCTACCTTACACAAGATACTACTCATGAAGCATATTCAAGATGCAAAATTAAAATTTAAAAGAGGGAGATACATTCACCATAACCAAATGCTTAACACGAAACTCAAGACATCAAACACAGGTAGAAGGATATTTCATTATCAATAGCAGACAATTACATTGCTCCTCATAGTTGATCACAGAAGGTGTAATATTCCTACTTAGCCTAAGCTAAGAGGAATATTCATTTTTGTTTTATTTTCTGTTGCATGAATAAATGAATAAAAGAGGACATGTAAAACTCCTAAGAAGACTAAATAAATCAATGCCCATGTGAACACAGTTAAATCAGGGCCATGTAAATAATCACTTGCAGGTGTGAAAGGGGTTTGAGCTGTGAGACTGGGTCAACCTTGACCAAATCTACAATGTTGTCTAGGTTCAATGCATCTCCTAAAGGGACAACGCAGTTTTAGAAGGAGGCTCCTCATGTGAAAGGAGATAAATCATCAAGGTGGTTTAAAGTTTGCAAAGGCTCTCATCTTATAAAAGGAGAGAGAAGGCAGCAAGAGAAGTTTTTTGATTGATCATATTTCTGAGTATTTTGTCTGCTTAGACAAATACTAATTCTCTATTGTTTAGTAGAGGATTGTGCTTGGAATTCCTATGCAGGGATTTCACCTCTTCCTTTGAGGATTCTTGGAGGAGTATTTGCTGAATTGATCCAATATCAGGCTTGAGGCCAAGCTCTACTTACATTGGAAGCACTGATCCATTGAGGGTTTTGCTACTTCTGCAAGTTGCAACAAGTGGGATTCTAGATCTGCAAAGATCTAGCTTGTTTTGGGAGCCTCTTCTCATGGAGTGTGTCTTTTAACCTCCTGGAAGAGTGTCTCTTCTCTTTATACTTCAGATCTGCAATTTAGCAGTGGCTATCTATGTCATTTTAGCTATAGTGTTGTTCCTATTAATGGATTTTGTTATTTTGATGTAAGGTTCTTTCTGGTGTTTTGATCACTGTTTTGATTAGAGATCTCTAGTGTTGGGCTTTTCCTTCCACTTAGGTGATCCATGGATTGGCTTGCTAATCCATTTTCTATTTAGATCTGATTTATTGTAATGAAATGTAATATTCAGAAATTACTGCATCATTTTCCAGATCTGCAACTTGTACCTCAGATCTACTCTTATTTATACATGATTTGGTCAAAACCCCAAGGGGATCTTGTAAAGAAAACCATCTAGTTTCCAGATCTAATATAGAACTAATGTTTTGTCCACAGATCTATCCTAGATCTGAGTTGTAATATGCAACTTCTATAGCTCCTGAAAATAACGTTGTTGAGCCATTTTTGCTGATATATCTATGTTGCAGCTCTCTTTTCTGAAGCTATCTTGCTCTCTTGTCTCATGTAACTTACTGTATATTGAAAGAGCTTCACTTTACTTTTGATTTGTTGTTGTACATTCATTTATTGATTATATTTGATGGCCTCCTGCTTAATTTTTCAAATAATGCATTATTCCTGAAGCTGCTTGTTGTGCATAGCTACCACCCCTCCTGTAGGGTGTTTTCCAGCTAGACTAGGTTGTGGGTGATCTGTTTACCACACCTAGTTTGATTTGTTTTCGCTCCCCTTCTGGATCTAGACCCCAGAACTACTGATATAAGGGATCCAAGGGCTACAAACTCATTTTTGTACATCAATCTCCCAGGGAGTGCACTATTTTTCCAAGCTTGTTTTGCAATCCCAATTTGGGAACATTACAGTGGTATCAGAGCTCCTTTCTTGGCACAACTTGTGCTTGACTTGGAGCACTAGTCATGCTGCATTCAGAAGAAGATGATCCTCTTACTGAGAGGGAAAAGAGGTACCAGAATAGAAGTCATAAAAAGTATGACTACACTACTAATGATCCTGACAAGGGTCAAGACAAGGGGAAAGCCCCTGAAGCTGTGAATGATAAAGAAGCAGAGGAGTTTGCAAAAAATATTTTGGAGACCATGCAAGATCTTGCCAAGGATATCAAATAGATGAGGGTGGAAAAAATGAGGGAATCTCCTGGGAGATTTCAGTTGGGAGAAAGCTCAGATATGTCTCATCATGGGACTAGTCAACCAATGAATCTACCACCAGCCCCACAAGCTTCACAACGCTCCACTATGCCTACCTTCTTGGCTATGGAGAATGAAGGACCACATGAGCAAGCTTCTCTTGAAGATTACTTTGTGGAGTATGACTCTCAGAGTCAGAGATTCAAGGATAGCTTGAGTTTCCAAGACTTTTGTCACCTTAAGGACATAAGAAGACCAGGGCAGTAGTATAGAGATGGTGGTTTCTTCCATGGTAGACACCACACTATGGGCAGATTATTTTTTCCCAATTTTGATGGATCATCCTCCAATTCTGCCAAGGCATGGGTAGAAAAGCTGGATATCTATTTCCAGTTGAACAAATTCCTTGAAGTTGAAGCTATCAAGATTGCAGCGCTGCACTTTGAAGGTGGAGCACACAATTGGTGGTTCCATGGATTGTCTACATTGGGACATATAAATGTGACTACCTATGCTGAGTTCACTAGGAGACAAGTGGAGAGGTTTGACAGAAAGGATCCTGAAGCACCCTTCATCAGCCTTGCAAAGTTGAAGCAGTCAGGAGATGCAGAGACTTATATCTCTGAGTTTCTAAGATTATCAGTCATGGTCCCTGATCTATCTGTAGCAAGGAGAGTCTACATGTTCATCGATGGCCTAGAGGAACCTTTGCATGGGTTGGTTAAATCTACCAAGCCCATCACTTTGCATGATTCCATTGAGAGAGCTAGAGATCTCCAAGATGCCTTGCCAAAAGCAAAGGCAACTTTCCAAAGCAAGGCCCCTCACTTTTCTAAGGGGAAAGAAGGAAAAGCTACTCCTCCCAAGGAGAGCTATTTGAAGAAACCTCTTGATATTGATCTCAGGAGGGAATTGAGGAAGAAAATAATGTGCTTCACTTGCCAAGAGTCATGGGCACCAGGACACAGATGTGCTGCTGGCAAAGCACACTACATAGAAGTCTTCTCAAATTTTGAGGAGGAAGATGAAGGTGATGAACATAGGAGGGGTCACTGCACTGATGATGAAGATGAGGGAGATCAAACACCATCCAGAGATGGAAAGGGGGCCTTTGCTCCAATAAGTGGGACTCTTGCCTCTTTGAGGGGAGTGCCTAAGTACTTGACCCTAAGAGTACAAGGTTCAATCATGAATCAGAGAGTATCTATCCTGATTGATAGTGGGGCAACCCACAACTTTATTGATTCTCACCTTGTGAACAGAAGAGGAATCCCCACTGATACTTTTAAGGGATTTTTTGTTTTTGTCCCAGGAGATATGACCATGCAATGCATGCAATATGTCCCCTCACTCTCTGTCACTATGGGATCCTACACTTTGGTGGATCACTTCTTTGTAGTTGACATTCCAGACACCAACATCATTTTGGGTGTCCAGTGGTTAATTACCTTAGGGAAGGTTACCACTGATTGGAAAGATTTGCAGATGGAATGGGTGGACTTGAAGAGTGGGAAACCACAAATGATTCAAGGCATGAACACTTATCCTTCACCTAATGTTTCCACACAAACAACAGAGATGGATTTGCGCAATGGAAGTAGGGATCTCACAGTTCCTTCTCTCATGTTCATGAGGATGCTACAAGGGACATTCTTATCTTATGGCAAGCCACCTGGAATGCCACCAGATTCAGATCTTGTGGGGGAAGCCTCACAAAGTGTTGCTCCAAATCTAGATCCAGGAAGGATTGGAGCAATAGAAGACCAAGCTACAGCGTTGTGGGAGGATAAGAATGAAAGGATCAACCTTCCAACAAACCATTTTGAGCCATTTCTATTTATATGACCATGTTGCGCTCTCTTTTCCTGTTATCTACTCCCTTTGCCTCATGTAACTTATCGTATATTGAAAGAGCTTCACTTACTTTTCTTGATTTGCTGTCAGACATTCATTTATAGATTATATTTCTGATGGCCTCTTGATTAATTTGTCAAAGACTTTGTTATTCCCCGAAGTCGCTTGCAGCCGCAACCCACCCGTAGGGTGTTTTCCACCAGACTATGTTGTGGGAGATCCGTTTACCACACCTAGTTTGATTTGTTTTTGCTCCCCTTTTTAATCCCGTACCCCGCATCTACCGATCTATGATCCAAGGCTGCAAACTCATTTCTCGTACATCAATCTCCGAAGGAGTGCGTTTATTTTTTCCGCATTATTGTTGTGCAATCCCTCTAATTTGGGAACATTGGCGAAGGAATATTACAACAGCTACAAAACATGGGGACCCGAACATAAACAAGAGGCCTTCAGGATCTCTTCCTCAGCCTCTACTGACTAATCTCTAACCACACTAGCCGATTACCATTGGCTCCTTGCCACGTAATTTGCCTTTCCCTCCTTTCCTACTTTGTTGTTTGTCGTATCTCCCTAATCACTGAGAGTTCCGCTGCCTGTCCTTGTCACTCATCCTTGTCATCTGTGCTAGTTTTCCGCAGCTGTTGCGCCACTGTTCTCCAGTTCTCCACAACCATGACAGCTCCCTATCTACCGTGGTTGCACTCCACTACCTGTTCTTTGTGACCCAAAACCATTTCATTTTCAAAAGAAGGGCCCCAACAGATTGGTAATCGCATCTATATAGCATCATAACAACCAAAATTTTCCTAGTGCAAGGCCTTGACTAACAGCCCCATATCTCACCGAGACAATGGGATACAATGCTGGCGAGACACGTGACTTATAGACACCATAGTCATTGTCTCTCCAAGGTACATACTCCACCCAGGTTTTCCCAAAGTATGACCTTCTTGGACTATTCTTCTCATGGGTAGCTAGGCCTCAAAGAATATCAGTCCTCAACTACTGTTATCTTGAATGCCCTATCTCATTCTCAAAGAGTATCGAATGCCAGATGATTACCCAATCCTCCATTCTGTCTTCCAGGTGAAGACCAAAATTATGTGTCTATCTATTCTCTCCACATGGTCTTCACTAAGACTTACGACTCTTAGTCCTGGTCTAGTGCATAACACATGTATTATAGAATCACATATGTCACTCCCTTCTTAACTTGGGAAGGACATACTACAAGTTTCTTCCAAGTAAGAAACTTACCACCAGGCTCCCTCTCAACCAGGGTCCTGCAGCAGTAATGGTGAGACATTTGGCTACTCATGAAGAATTCCTCCCCTCGATGTCATGGAATTCGATATTGAAGAATCTTCAAATTTTGGCTTCATAGGGCATAGATCATCCATTAATTTCAGTCACGAGTCATGTCCACTATCAAAAAGTGATTCATCAGTCTTTCTCATCTGGTCCACTGTTATGCCATGCTGCTTTCCTTCGAATCATTTCCAAGGATCATACATCCTTTCTCATGATTAGTAGCCCTGCACAAATTCATCCAGATAAACATATATGAACTTTTAAAACAAAAGTTACCTCAGTGATGATCTTTCACCATGACATCTTCTTGTAGGCATCGACATCCTTTATTCAGATTGACACATCTCCTAATGATAGGTTTTTTCAAGGGTCTTCTTCTTTACCGGACTTTTGTTAGATTCTACATATCCTCCCAGGAGATCTCCTAGTCACATATTCTTGGATTCCGGATGATAACTGCCTCTTAACATGGTTTCATTTCATGATCTCTTCCTTTCTGCACATTCTTAATTCCCAGGAACTTGAAAATTTTCCAGCTCCTCGTTCATATACAACCACCTCATATTTCATGAGGATATATTATGTTGATTTTATTTGTTAGTGAATCGAGAGCTACTCCTCCATAGATCATACTTCTAAATATAGAATTCCATTAACTGCAACCATATGACATGACTTCACAGTATCCAGAGTCAACATATAAATATATACACACCTCATACCTTTTTCCTTGACTCATCCTGTAGCAATTTTTCTAGAATGAAGAGCTTCATTCCCTTGACTTGTTCCATCAGTATGTCATCACATCCCAGAATTTTGTTTCCATGATGACCCTTGATCTTGATGACTACCTTCCATTAGTAATGTTATCAGAGAGGTTTTCCCGGAGCTGTTTCACCAGGATCTCCTACCATGCTTCGATCAAGATGCTACATTGCTTCCTATCATACAACCAACATAAAACACTTAAAGGAGAAGATGATTTCAATCATAGTGGAGATCCCTCACTTCTTCTTTCTTGGATTTCTTTGCATCAGGTTCTTCCCTCATTTCAGAGACATGGGCTTCTTCCATGTTTCTCTTGTCCTTTTCAGATTAAGGACAATTTATATTATAATGCCCAAGTTCATCACATCCAAAGCATCATGCTTTGTCCATATTTATTCTTCTACTTTGAGGACCAAACTTACTGAATCTTCCTTTCTTCCTACACATGGCTACAAAGGCTTGATTCCCTTCACTTGATCATGTATCATATTTGGTTTTCAATCTTGTTTCCTCAATTTTACATAGAGACCATAAATCGTGGAATGGTGTGGCTTATTTCTTCCTGTATAAACTTGAAGTGAAATTTCCCCATTCTTCTGAAAGACAATTCAGCACCACTGTAGTCATATTAGTGTCATATATTACTTCTCCCAAGTTGATCTCAGAGATATTTCTTTTCCTGCAGTACTCACAGAGAATAGCTCCACTAATTTCTCATATATTCCTTTTGATGATTCTAGATTTGGAGATGAGAGAATCTTTTTATGGATTCTGTAAGAATCCTTTGGGCTCTTATATCTCCCTTCATGTATTTGGCATGACTTCATTGTCCTTGTTTTCCATGCAGAAAAGTTTGAAACCCTAACTAGTTTGTTGCTTTCTTTGCCAAGAAGACATTTTCATATGAAGTCATAAAGATACTTACTTGAATAGATGCTTTTCTTCTTCTATCAGCTTCCTTGTTGAAGATGATGGCAAGAACTCCCTCTTAGATTGACTTAAAAGTAGGTGATCTTGGATCCTTGATGACCAAGGATTACTTCAGAATGAAGGTGTCTTCAATAGTGTTGGGTGTTTCTTAATGATGTGTCTTCCAACAATGTCTTCAATATCAAGAATCTTTGATGTCAAAGATTACCTCCTTGATGCGTCGATTCTTTAAGTAAGTTTGAAAATATTCTTGAGATGGCTTGAGGATTTCCTTGCAAACTGATTTGAATTTTCAAAGTAGACTTTGAATTTTTCTTTAATGCTTTTAGAAAACTGAATTTGATCCTTGAGTGTCTTCTTGTCAAATAGCCCTTTGTCTTTAGCACCTTAGCTCTGATACCATGTTGAGAATTTAGAGGGCTGATGATTAATTCAAATTCTCTTCTTGATAATTACTTTTGAGCTTACTTGAGTTACTTATGTATTCTCTTCATCATCTCATTTAGTATTTCATCAAGTCAATTATCAAAATAAACAAGACACAAAATTAGGCTCCTAGAGCCAGGGAAAAACCTCTCCCTCTTGGAGAGGAAAGCCCGCAAAGAATTATTCTTATAGATATTCAAATGAAAAGTACCATGACCAAGACTCAGAACCTTGACCTAGATATGCTTCCAAGATATTGTCACTTCTTATATGACTTTAAATGCTGATTCTTATTTTCTTGCACCAACCTGCATTGTCCTGCACCAACACTAGAGATCTCGGTCACTAATTTTATCTTCAAAGATCATTCGAGATCTTATATTTTACTTTACATATCTTTGAGGCTGAAGGTATAATACTTTCTCTTATTGATTGTGATTAGGAAGGTAAATCACATATTTACCTTCCTCTTTTCTCAAACTGCAGTAACCCTTATAACATTATAATTAGCCCATGACATCCGAATGCTACTCATACTGATATGCATTCATGACTTGACATACTGCATGTAACTCAAACTTCTGTTAGTTCACTAGTCTGCATATAGTCACTGTTTTCCATAGAGGAATCCGCACTCTTGTTTATTCACCAATCTGCATATAGTCACTTTTTTCCACAGAGAAACCCACACTCTTTTCTATTCATTAATCTGCATATAGTCACAGTTCTCCACAGAGAAATCCACACTTTTGTTCATGTCAAATAGATGCAGGTTCTTTGTTAGATAGAGAGCACAGTCGAGACCTTTTAATTCACACTAAACCCTTTCTTAAGTCTACACTTGAATCCCTTCTAACATCTGCACTAGTTTAGAGTGATTCACACTTGATTCCTTTATAAATGAACCGTAGGACAGTCATATATATATGAGTTTCCTCACTGTCTTTGGGCTGATCTTCCAATAAGATAGTAGGTCGACTTCATAGATAAATATAGGCCGACATGAAGGGCAACTAATCCAATGTTTATAAGGGTAGCTTCTTGCATCTTTTAGGATCCATTTATTCACGGTATTGTGCCAAGATCTTGGAGCATATTTTGTTGACTAGACTTTTCATGAACATGACTCTTGAATACATTTATATCTAGACGACAAATCCTAATAAACATCAAGAAGAAGTCTATAGACCTATAATAAAATCTTGCTCATGAAACCCATGAAGCAAGTAAAACAAAAATAAATTTTATTACCTTTTTATTCTACTTTACATAAATTCATAATTACATAGTCAATATGAAGACTGACCTAGTTAAACTTTTCAAAATGTCCAACTACCAGAATGGAAGATATTTATTCTGGGAATGGTGATCGACACAGAAACCTGGCTAAATGGACTGAAGTATCGGGCTAAGATCCAATACCAAAATGGGTGCACATGTTCATCCACACATTGGGGAAGGTGCCTACTGATTGGTTCCTGGAAATAGAGCTGCGTCGAGGAATGCATGAATGGTCTGTGCTGACTGGAAGTTTCATTTTAACCTTCAGCTTTGAGAGTGGGTTTGATTGGTTGGGAAAAGAGCTGCAAGGTATCCAGGAGGTTATCTTTGATACTTCAAAGCCGAAGATAGAGAGCGCTTCGCCAGCATGGGATGCGCATATGAGGGATAGTCAATTGCAAAGATCTAATAGTTGAAGAAAATGAAGAAGATCCAAAGAATATCACAATCCCTGAATCTGAGGGACAACACACAGTTGTTGGGCCTTCAATTACGTCGCTGGATGTCACGAAACCTCTAAAGATTCGACAAGTGAACATTGGATCTGAAGAGCAACCAAATTTAGCAAAGATTGGATATTACTAGGATGACGATACAATGGGAAAGGTTGCTAAGTTGCTGATTGAATATCATGACCTGTTCCCTAAAAAATTCTCTGAGTTGAAAGGGATAATTGGAGAACTTGGGGTCATGAAGATCACTTTGAAACCTGATGTGGGACCTGTGAAGCAACGCTCGTATAGATTGAATCTGAAATACAGGCAGAAGGTTAAGGAAGAGTTGGATAAAATGGTTGCTGCAAGCATTATAGAACCAGTGGAAGAGTCTGATTGGGTGAGTCCTATGGTGGTGCATGATAAGAATACTAAAGGAGAAATAAGGATTTGTGTGGATCTGTGCAAACTCAATGATGTCTGCATTCATGATTTGTTTATGACCTCGTTTTCTGATGAGATCCTTGAAAATGTAGGAGGACAGGAGACTCATTCATTTACAGATGGGTTCTCACGATATCATCTGATCCAAATTGTGCCGGAAGATAGGAGTAAGACAACATTTGCAACAGAATGGGGATATTTTCAGTATACAGTCATGCCATTTGGGTTGAAGAACGCGCCTACTATCTTCTCGCACGTAGTAGTAGCTGCATTCAAGGAGTATATCCACAAGTTCTTAGCAGTCTACTTCGATGATTGGACCATCTTTGGGTTGTTGAAAAAACATGTGTCAAGTCTGCGCCTAATGTTGAATACTTGTAGGAAGTATTAGATCTCACTTAATTTGAAGAAGTGCATATTTTGTGTGCCATTTGGGATATTGTTGGGTCATATTGTATGCCAGCAAGGATTGATGGTAGATCCCGCGAAGATCATAATGATTGTTAATCTGGAAGTTCTTGTGAATGTCAAACAACTGCGCTCACTTTTGGGGCATACTGGATATTATTGGAAGTTCATTCAGGGTTATGCATTGATCACTGTGCCCATGGAGAAATTGCTTAAGAATGATGCATCATTCTGTTGGGATGAAGAATGTCAAAATATTTTTGAATTGCTGAAGGAGAATATGGTCATTGCGCTCGTATTGGTCTTTATAGATTGGTCAAAGGTATTCCATGTGCATATTGATGCCTCCTGCATCGCGCTCGGAGCTATTTTAGCGCAGCCAGGAGCTAGGGAGATTGATCACCCTAATGCATTTTCAAGTAGGAAGTCGTCAAGCACAGAGCGTAATTATTCAACCACACAGAGAGAAGGATTGGCTATGTTTTATGCACTGCAGAAATTCCGCGAGTATTTATTAGGAGGCCACTTCAAGATGTTTACTGACCACTCTTCTTTGAAGTACCTGGTCAATAAGCCCATGGTGGGAGGGAAGATTTGTAGGTGGTTGTTGTTGTTTCAAGAGTATGATTTTGAAGTCATTTTGAAGTCGGGGAGACTGAATGTTGGGCCAGATCATCTGTCACGCATTGAGAATGGAGAAGAGCCTACTAGCTTGGAAGATTGGTTACCAAAGGTGAAATTATTTGCGATAAAGGTGGTTGATGATCATTTCCCTGATATAATTCATTTCTTAACTACTGGACATGCACCCAAGGAGTACACATTGCAACAGAAGAAAGAGTTAGTGGCATGCGTAGCTGACTTTATTATCATTTCTGGTCAGTTATACAAGATGGGTGCAAATGAGATCTTGTAAATATATGTGTTAGAATTTGAAAGATGGGATATCTTAGCTGAAGCTCATGGAGGGGTTGCCGGAGGTCACTATGTAGGGAAAGCAACTGCGCAGAAGATTTTGCAAGCTGGTTTATGGTGGCCCACGCTACATAATGATGCATATGCACATTTTCATGCATGCGATGTATTCCAAAGGACAGGAAAGCCATCACATAGATATGAGATGCCCTTGCAGCCACAGATGGTGTTGCAAGCTTTTGATAAATGGGCCATAGATTTTGTTGGACCTATTGACCCTCCAGGAAAGAAGACAGGTTTCTTTGCCGCGCTCAAGGCGAAGATGAAGGAGCTCACTTCGCAGTGTCTTAGGATGAGTCACGAGTTTTTGTTGGGGGCCTGTTGGAGCGAGGTCCCCTGGGGTCAATTTTGGTTATGTTTTTGTATATATTTTGTTGTGTGTGCTGTGCAGAAGAGTCAAAGGGGATATGGGGCGGGTCAATGCCCCTAATCAATGTAAATGGGTTTTAAGAGAAAACTATGAGTCTCAAACCATGGTATATGCACGCTAATATTAGTTTAAATATAGATAGATCGATTCAAGTAAAGACAAATAATGCTCATGTTTTGATGATGAACATTTTGTAAGGATTTGATCTAAGTCTGGGTTTTTGGGTAGAAAAGTCTCTTGCTAGCTGTGTGTGCGGAGACCTTAGTCCTGGTTGTGTGCAGACTCCGCTGGTTGTGTACACGGAAGGGTAAATTGTATGGGAAGTCTGAATGTAC
Organism: Pinus albicaulis; assembly: GCA_034641835.2. NCBI lineage: Eukaryota > Viridiplantae > Streptophyta > Pinopsida > Pinales > Pinaceae > Pinus > Pinus albicaulis. The sequence goes on from CM076579.1 coordinate 1,388,373,696, forward strand.
TAGAACTGTTGGATCTATTAATACAAAAGACTATTTGGCGAACTAAATGTGTTATGCGCTTGATGTGTTTTTTATTTGATTAACTGCGAATGTATTTTGTTAATGGCTCTGAGATCAAAATTGGTTTTGTGATATCTTACATTTACTTCTTTTTATAATTGAATGTGTCTACACAATTGAGTAAAGTCTGTTATGTGTGAAGTACATGATTGATGAATAGATCTGCTTAAGTGTATATGTTTACCGTGCGCGAAGACATATATATTGCATGTTGGAATAATCTACGACGAAGTTGATCTGTTAGTCTATTGTTCTGTTGTTGTGCACATCTGCATATTATCTGCGATAAGTTATAAGTCTGTTTAGGGCCACCACATCAAATTCTTCCTTAGGGTGCGAAAACCTGGTTCCAACATCCCCCCATTCTGTTTCGGGTGAGACTTTGATTTGTGCAAGCAGGTCATTGCTGAAAGGGCCAATAATTGGAGGGTTTGTTGGTTGCACAATAAATCTGAACCTGGGCAGGACCCCTCAAGCCAACAAGCGTTATACTTCCCGTCATCACCCATCTCGATGTGCATCTGGAGATCCTTCTCCTCCAAGCTACTGAAGAATTATTTGTTGTCGTTCATATGGAATGAAGCTCCACTATCCAAGTACCACATAGAACCTATCATCGACAACACCATGCATGCGATGAGAGTGAAATCCATCTTGAACTATGAAGCAAGTGCTTCATTAACTACTCCTCCTGAGGCCTTCTTGTTCGTCTTCTTTTGTGGACAATTTGTGGCATAGTGTCCATGCTCATGGCAGTTGAAACATTTTACCTTTGACAAGTCTTGCTTCTTGCTTTCCTTGTCAGAGTCATATTTGGAATGGGACACCTTCCCTTTTTCCTTTCTTCGCCTTTCCAGCCAAGGCACAATTCTCCTCATCATTAGCCTTTGATGAGGATCCATCTCTGGTGCTTCACCGAATTTCTTCTTGTGCTAGATTGGACCATAGTCACTCCCAATCCGGTAGCTTCTCCCTCCCTTTAACAGATTCCTCGTAGCTATGCCAACTCTTGGGAAGGCCTAGAAGGGGTAGGCTCACCAAATCATGCGAGGCAATGGTTATCCAAAAACTTCCAAGATCACCTTGACACTGAGTGAACTTCATCAAGTGTTTTTGGATCATGTTGCCCTTCTCCATTTTGATCTTCTCGAGCTTGTCTTTCAGTGCCAGCTTCCTATAGTTGCTTCTATTCCGACACAAATTTGTCAAGGCCTTCCACATAGCATATGTAGTCGCCTTCCCATGGAGACTTGAGAAAATATGGTCACGAACTCCCTCTAACAAGATCCTTCTTTCCTTTGCTACATTCTTCTTCCATGCATCAAGAAGTTAAGCATCTTCTACCGCGGGTTGAGGGATATCAATATCTATGAAAGCCTTCAATCTGTTGTCCTCGAGCACTGCCTCCATGCTTTCCTTCCATGCTATGTAATTCGAATTTCCCTCGAGTGAATATTAGAGTCTCAAGCCATTAAAAGACATCTTGATTTGAAGTTGGATCCTGAAGAATAAATCTGCAAATTCAAACCTGATCAAAATAAACTATATTCTTCTCTTCTTATTGTGATTCCTGACGCCCTGATACCATCTAGAAAATCCAACAATGAGATTCAAACTGATCTTGTAATGTACTAAAACAAAATATTGAATCCTTACTACAATTTGCAGAAACAAAACACGATCGTACAATCACATAACAAGTAAAAGTAAGAGAAAATCAATCACGCAACACAAGATGTATCTAGGAAAAGCACACTACCTAAAACCCCGCTATCTGTATATTTTATAAAGTCAAGACCATGAAATAATACAACGCTTTCTCTCACTGAGAAAATCTTGCACTCTGCCAACTATCTCACTCTGATCTACGAAAAATCAATCAATTACTTAACCAATTCTCAGCCTCTGCTCAACTTGCCTTTCTCATGCATTCTTGGAGGAATTGTTTCCCTATTAGATAGGAAATTCCCAAGAATTGATTGCACAATGCATCATAGGCTTCCACACGACTCTATAACTGACCTGAACAATTTTCTAATTATACAACTAGCAGTTATCATCCCTTTAACCTTAGTCTCAGCTAGGCCTTCCTTAGAACTGACATGCAACAACTATTTATAACAAATTATCAGTTAACTAATTGATCACTACTTGTGAATTAAATCAGATTTAATTCACTGAACCTCTCACTAGCTCATCTCTCAGTTAGAATTAGTTAAATTAATTTTAACTCAATTTCTTGAGTTAACTAATTACACTCACAAATAATTGTAAATGCCCCCCCTTAAATCATGGGAGAACTCTACATGCCTCCTCTCTGACCCTCAAATCAAATTTCCTAAGCTAACTCAGTCATTATGACTTAGTTAACTAATACAAGTTGTCATGAAATGAAATTATAGTTTCTCTTCCAATTTAATTAAGGGAAAATTAAATCAGAAGCCCCCTTTGGGTGCCATTTCAACAAAACTTAACATCAAAATTTGACACCCATTTCCAGATGTATGTAGTGAAATCTAACCCATCATACCACACATGGAGAAAATAGAAACCGAGGCATTATAACTTTTAGCACACTTTAACAATTTTTCAACATTTTGACATATATATGCAAGACACGACCTTGTATTTCTTCTTGCACCACTTAAGCTGGGAATTGTGGGATTCTAAGATTGAAACCTATAAGGGGAATAACTTACTCAAATTGTGCACAATGATTAAAGCTTATAGATTGCTTAAAATGGCCAACTGCATGAAATCATCAAATGGTAATAGTTGTCAAAGCCAATCTTGAAGAGAAAATGAACTTCAATTTCTAATATGCAAGTTTAATTCTCAATGCCTTTGGGTTTATTATGAAATGAAGGGTTTTCAACTAATGTATTTCATGTGAATAATTCACTCATCACCATGGCAATTTGAAAATGTTAGAAGTGATGATGAGTGAACACTTCATTGCTAACATTTTTAAATTTCCACATGATGAGTGAATTGTTCATTCAATCCCTTCACCCAACAATAACGAAAAAAATTGACAAAAATTCAAATTCCTATTCTCAATAGAATTGTTCTATAGAATTGTTCTAGTCAAACATACTTCAAATGACCTATGCACTCAATTAATTAATCATTATGGTGTGATGCTTTTTTTTTTTTAGAGGACATTTTGAGCCTCAATATTTATGTACGTGTCTCAAAACTTAATTACATGTATCATATAACTTCTATCTTAAGGTATTTTTGTTATTTGCACCCTTACATGCAATATATATGTGTGTAATAGTCAACCTTGTCATCCACTAACATTTTTATTCTGGCATCAAAGCTACCAAATATTTTGAACTCTTTCTCCATCTACGCAATTAATTTACCAAGTTTCATTTTGTCATTCTAGGGACTAGTGTATACCCTCAATAATTTCAATTTCAAGCAAATTAAAAATTCATTTCTTTGAATTAATATATGTCATATACCTAAACAAATCAATCATGGAAGAAGAGTTGTAATCTAGGAACTATGACAAACATTTGCACAAAATTTTGAGAAACAACATTTCTTACAATGGATTCAACATTGGGACATATTTTTGCATAAAAATTCTCACTAAGTTGAGTTGATCTTTTGCTTACGCACAGTCCCAACAACCCAAATGACAAATCCAACCAAATCCAATGGCTTTCTAGTAGATTTTTTTTGAACTCGTGACTTACAATATTTAATAAAATTACAAACAACCCTTTATCCAAGAACTCAAAAGATAAGAGCCTTTTACCTACTCTATCACCCAGAAACCCCCATACCTCTATATATAACAATGAATGAAAATTAGGGTTGTTTGAGAGAATCTAATGGTTGGATTAGAAAAAACACGAGTCAAATTTAAGTGGATAACAACCCATAATATTCCCTATGTCAAATGAACTATCAACTTCCCCAAGTAGGTAAGGTGATTTTTCCCAACTGAAATTTTAATCCCCTATTGAGAATAAAATTGAATAATGTTGGCAAGTTCAAAACACTAAAATTTTACTTATTAGTGAGGCATTCAATGTGGAAATAATGTAGGTCCCCATTTTTGCTTGAATCTTACCTCACTCCATTGATTTTAATGATGGATGAGAAACATGGAAGAATGAGAATTGTTTTTCAACAAAATATGCCTGGATTCTAGAGATAGTAATTTATTCATGCACACTATGGCAGTGTTGTCACGAACACAATTTACACTTTTTAATCCTAGGGAAAGTTTCCAAGTGTTTTTTCGATGATTGTGGCTTTGATGGTTGTGTTATAGTTAATTGGATTAAGTTTATTGAAAAAATTAATCTAGATGACATATCAAGTTGGGAGTGGTTATGCATTCAACCTACTGGGTTTGCAACGTTCAAAGGATTGTTTGACAAGGACCGAGTGTTTCTTTGGTATACTTGGGACTGTTAGAGGAGTTGTTTTATGAATACAAAAGTAGATGGGCAAGTACTAGTGAGGAAAAAATTGTCATGTATTTTCTGCATCATATACGATACCCTTGCAAATGTATATATGATACCATTTGCAGTTGTAGTTTATGAGTATCCACGTTTGCAAAGAAGGCTTTTTATTTAGAACAAAAAGTGCATATGATGTCTTGGGTTTTTGTATATATATTTATTTTCAGATGGTTAGAAATAGGTTGCCTTCTTTAATAATTCAAACCATGTAATTGTCACTTTAGACCATGTATATTACAAATTCAAAGCATGTATATGGAAAATTAGTTCAAAGAGGATAAACTTGCAGGGACATCTTAGGTTAATGATAGAATATGCAAAATGAGAACATCGAGGGAGCTAATGGTGTTGAGCGTGAGAGACAGACGGGGACGAGAGCAATTTGGGAGGCAGGAAATAAGGGGAGGGTGAAATTTTTCAACACATGGAAAATGGAGTAGGGGCAAAAGGCTAGTAGTGCACCACTAATGCAGGACACAACAATTGTCATCATAATGAAAAAATGAATGGAAAAGGAGTGTTGGAAATAGAGACGATGTGGAGAGAGAGTGCAATTGCTAAGAAAGTGTCACATAACTTAAAAAACAACAAAAACCATTAATGATTTCCTAAAATATAAAATAAATAGACTACACTTAAAAAAAATAGACATTTACATTTAACTACTTAATAATTATGAAATAATATATATATATATAACAAAAATGGGTAGAGGATTTTATTAAATTCACGCCCAGATGCAACAAAAAATCCCTAGAAATTATTTACATTTGCACCATCTTTAGATGATCTTTTATTGAGAAACTGACTAAGATTCAAGGAGACAAATCCCAATTATTTCCACGATTTATACAATTATGACTTTCCTCATGATTACAAGATTTTTTTTTTTACAAATTGCAAACATAATAATATGCAAAAACAATACATTGACTTATTTGGGAGGCTTTTGCAACATGGAGTCTACACGAAGTTGGGATCTTGAAGCTAAATTAACATCTTCTTCACGTTCCCATTTTTCCTTATGGGATTTCCATCCTCTTGTGAGAGGTGGTTTTGGTGCACTCGAGGAGAGGAATTTTCTAGCATTGCTTCCTTACTTGACTTAACATGAGCTGCTTTGATTGCCATACCTTGTCTGTAAAATGTGGGAGTGAATCTTTTCATCTCCGTGAGCTCAGAATCTGACATTGTTAATACTTTTGCCACAAATCGTGATTTTGCATCTCAAAAGGCAACTGTTGAAGGAGATTTCTCATCATTCTCCCCCTACACTGCTAAGTTTCCTTAATCCTCCTTTGGGGTTTCATCCAAAGGAGTATTTTCATCTTGTTTTGGATCTTGAAGAGCCTCAAAAGAATTTTTATTGAAAGAAGGTTTTGGAACTTCTTTGGCATATTTCTTTGGAGCTGCAACCTTGTTTTGTTGATTCTTCCTTTGCTTTTGAATTGGTTGAAAATTGCCCACATTAGATATGGGGCTATGGATCTACCCTTCTTTAGATATAGGGGCTTGGGCCTGCTCATCTTTTTTTTGTTTTTGTTTAGGGCAGTTTTTGGCAAAGTGCCCATGGGAATGACAAATGATGCATTTGAAGGGAATCTGTTCATAGTCGAATTTCTGAACATGGCTCCATTCCCATAAATTTATTTTTAGGGTCTAAACCTTTAGAGAGATTTACTTCTAGACAAATGCAGGCACAAGAAAATTGGCCTCCTTTTGGTTGATTTGTCCAGATAATGGCCCAGCTTATTTCTAATCTCTTTTAGTGCATCGGATGCCTAGGGATGGAGAGGGAGGTGAGGCATCCAAATCCACACCGACACAAAAGTAATTTCAGAATTTGAATTGAAATCCAGAGTCCATGGGGTGGTAAAGAGGCCTTTGGTCCCCATAAAATATGACCCTGATTTGAAAATTAGATCTCTTTCCAATTTATTAACAAAGAAAAACATAGAACCCTGTGCCTACTACAAAGAAAGTTAGCTGACCTTGAAGCTTGTGGGTCCATTGTTTTGTGATTCAGGATTCAACAACTTTTGGATTCAACCATCAATCCATAAAATTACCAACCAATGTTTTTTATGAGAGGGCTAAGGCTCTCTTGCATGGATTTGACGAAGAGAGTTCCACATCGGGAATCTCAACTAATTTCTTCACAATTTTTTTGGGGGGAGAAGAATGCCCCTGCAGTTTCCACGCCTGCAGTAGGGCTCTGAATGCAGCCACCACCTCCATAATGAGCAAAGGAAAATCGATCTGCAAGAACATATCTGTGATGGCTCTTGCAATACAACTATCAATTGCAAGCTTGAACCTTACTGGAGCTGTAAATACAATTGCCAACATCTCTTTCTGCAAAAACTAATCTTCAACGACCAAATCAAGAAATGGAGTTCAAGACCGGATTGCTAGAGTCTTTTGCATATCAAATCTAGACTAGGAGATGTTTTGGCTAGAGAAACCCTAGCCACCAAGAGATAGGAGCCACAAAACTCATTTTTTCTATTTAATTTGATAATTAATAAAAATAAAAATAATAATAATTATGAAATAAAAATAACTATTTTTAAAAATCCATGTAGTTCAAACAGGTTTATACAACAATTTTGAACTTTGATGGGTCATCCTCACCAATAAACCCCACACACATTTTTTTCTATTTAATTTGATAATTAATAAAAATAAAAATAATAATAATTATGAAATAAAAATAACTATTTTTAAAAATCCATGTAGTTCAAACGGGTATATACAACAATTTTGAACTTTGATGGGTCATCCTCACCAATAAACCCCACACTGTCACGTTAGTCTAAATTGATTTTAAACTCTTACATTTAATACACTTTATTTTATTTTTTTAAACATTAATTGAAATTTCTCGATATTGCTTGGTTCCTACGATTTGCACTCACGACTCCTATAAATATAACCTACCCTTCCCGTGATCCTCATCATAGGCGCGCTTGGTTCTCTATCTTATTGTTTTACTTTTCGACAGCTTTTCTTTACAGGTATGGCAACTCAAGCTTGTTTATTTCTTTGTAAGATTGGATTTTTGTGTGCCTGGGGAAGAATTTTTGTTGCTTCTGGTTAAATTTTGACAATTTTGAAACATTATTCCCTGTAACATGCTCTGCATCAATCTTATTAGGGTTACGATTTTTGAGCTATGGCTAAGCGTTATTAGGGTAACTGTGCTGTTTTTCTCATGACGTACCCTTGACTGTTATTGGAAAAACGAATATCTATACTGTCTTATTCAAGGGTATTGTAATCCTATTAATCCTATAAAGTTTTGGTAATTTAGGTATTTTATGGTTTTTGCAGAAGTACATTTTATTTTCCATCTTCGAGAGCCGTTTGGGTTTGTGATTTCTTTCGTGGATTCGATTAGCATTAAAAAGTTTTCTTGATTTCCTGTAAAGCTATGAACTTCGAGATTTTTTACTATGTCAGGTTTCATTTATTGTTTCTAATGCCTTGATTTTTGGTCAGTGTTGCAATATTTTTAAGATGTCTTCAGATGCAAAATTTAGCTGTGTGGAGTTTCTTGATCTTTGGCTTCATGGTGACTCTGTTATTCCTGTTATATATTTGTCTGAGTAGTCAAATTATTTCTGTTCATTTGCAGGCATTCTCCATTAGCTTTATTCCAATTTCAAGATGCAGATCTTTGTTAAGACCCTCACTGGCAAGACAATCACTCTCGAGGTTGAGAGTTCTGACACAATTGACAATGTAAAGGCCAAGATTCAGGACAAGGAAGGCATCCCTCCTGATCAGCAACGTCTGATCTTTGCTGGAAAACAGCTCGAAGACGGCCGAACCCTTGCCGATTACAATATCCAGAAGGAATCCACCCTGCACCTTGTCCTCCGTCTGAGAGGTGGGATGCAGATCTTTGTAAAAACCCTTACCGGTAAGACGATTACTTTGGAAGTTGAGAGCTCGGACACCATTGACAATGTAAAGGCCAAGATCCAGGACAAGGAAGGTATACCCCCTGATCAACAACGCCTGATCTTTGCTGGCAAGCAGCTCGAAGATGGCCGAACCCTTGCCGATTACAATATCCAAAAGGAATCGACCCTGCACCTTGTCCTCCGTCTGAGAGGTGGGATGCAGATCTTTGTCAAAACCCTCACCGGTAAGACGATTACTTTGGAAGTTGAGAGCTCGGACACCATCGACAATGTGAAGGCCAAGATCCAGGACAAGGAAGGCATACCCCCTGATCAGCAGCGTTTGATTTTTGCTGGAAAGCAGCTAGAAGATGGCCGGACCCTTGCTGACTACAATATTCAGAAGGAATCTACCCTGCACCTCGTCCTCCGACTGAGAGGTGGCATGCAGATCTTTGTCAAAACCCTCACCGGAAAGACGATTACTTTGGAAGTTGAGAGTTCCGACACTATCGACAATGTGAAGGCCAAGATCCAAGACAAGGAAGGCATTCCCCCTGACCAGCAGCGTCTAATTTTTGCCGGAAAGCAGCTTGAAGATGGCCGAACCCTCGCTGATTATAATATCCAGAAAGAATCCACCTTGCACCTTGTCCTCCGTCTGAGAGGTGGTATGCAGATCTTTGTCAAAACCCTTACTGGCAAGACGATCACCTTGGAAGTTGAGAGTTCCGATACCATTGATAATGTCAAGGCCAAGATCCAGGACAAGGAAGGCATCCCCCCAGACCAGCAGAGGCTTATTTTCGCCGGTAAGCAATTGGAGGACGGTCGAACTTTGGCTGACTACAACATTCAGAAGGAATCGACCCTGCATCTTGTGCTTCGTTTGAGAGGTGGTATGCAAATCTTTGTGAAAACCCTGACGGGAAAAACTATCACCCTGGAAGTGGAGAGCTCAGACACCATTGATAATGTGAAGGCCAAGATTCAGGATAAGGAGGGCATCCCACCTGACCAGCAGAGGCTGATTTTTGCTGGTAAGCAGCTGGAAGATGGACGTACTCTGGCTGATTATAACATTCAGAAGGAATCTACTCTGCATCTGGTGCTCCGTCTTCGTGGTGGTGATTCGTCGAAGTGAAAGTTATGTTGGTCTTTTGCGATGCCTATTAGGGTATGAATAGAAGGTGCTTTTGTATGTGTAGTTGTCTGTGTTTACTGTGCTGTGTTGACTATATTATCGTGTGTATTTGTGTATATGTGGTTGGCTGAAGCCAACACTAGGCCTGGTACTGCAGTGTTTTTGCTGGGCACTGCAATAAAACTTTGTCAGTCGTTAATACTCTTTGAATACAAAGACTTTATATACCTTATGGAAGATGAAAATGCTCTTCGCAGAAGATTTAAGTTTTTATGGTTCTTATTCAAGAATTTGAAATGAGCGTGCTCTTTAAAGATTGTCATTGTTATATTTCATTTTGGGATGTATCATTTAATTTCTGTACTTGCTGAAACACACTGATGTTTCTGAGATTTTCAGTTCGGCTTTTGAAGTTTTTGAATAATGATTTGTGTTCTCATATTGCATAAAGGTTCTATTTTTGTTGTTATCACATATCTGTAATGAAATCCAGTACTCCATAGATTTCATCAATGATTTAGCCCTTCATTTCATCTGAAATAGTACCTAAGTCAAAGTTATTTTTCAACCTGTTCTTTCACACGATTGTCTAGATCTCTATTTGAAGTATACCCAACATATTTTCAATTACATAATTTGCCAATTAGCAAAATCTTCTTGCCAGTTCATCTATAGGCTAAAGATCCAATGTTTCAAGGTGTCTGAACTATATCCAACATATTTTCAACTAGTTTGCTAACTTAGCAAAATCTCCTTACCAATCATTTTGGGTTTCTTGAGATCTAGCTCTGCCTGTTCTCGTTCAGCTTTGCTTTGGAGCCTGAGACTTTTGAGTTATATTATTTCTTTGCTTGGAGTTTCCTTAGATCTAGCTGTTTATAAGTATCTTTTCCGAATTTGCAGCGAATTCTTCTAAATTTATTGACTGATGGTTTTCCTCCAAATAATCTTGCTCTTACATCCACTCGATATTATATTATGTATGCATAACAGCAAAGATAGAACATCTCCTTTATCTTCCTGAATCATTTGATAAGAAATTTACGTAAATGATTAATGCTTCTGCAAAAAGGTTGTATTTCTGCAACTGTTATACATTCTATGCATAGTAGAAAGATCTTTGTGTTATGTGGAGGCCAACATGTTGGACATTATCCGGTCATCAACATTTGGACTATATGGTATCTTGTAACCCTAATCTTGAGCAGGGGAGGTTTCGATAGTTCAATTCAGAAACACAATTCTATATGTAGATCTTTCACTCCATAAACAGAATTTATTTACAAATCTAGAGAAGGTAACAGAAGGAAATTTAGCTTATAGGTTTGGCATTTGGCCAGAAGATAAGTAGACGGTAACTAAGCTTGCTGAGCAAAAATTGATCTGTTGTATGCTTGGGGTTTAATAATTAAAAGCTTGCTTAGCGTGAAAAACCATATCAAAGCTGTTGTATACTTGCGGCTTTAGTAACTTCGTTTATTAACTCTAAGCTTGCTGAGACGTGAAAAACCATATCAAGCATCTAATTATTGTGAGGGACTTCACATAATAAAGTCAATACTGTAGAAAATGTTTATATACATTTTTCACCGAGTTTAATATTAAATGAAATGCTTGACATCAGGTTTATTTTTTGTCGTTTTATGTTTAATTATTTATTTCTATTTTCGTACGAATTGTTATAAAACTTGGTTTATTATTTTCATATATATATATATATATGATACATGTACACTGCTATGCAGTTTACTTAATGATATTATAATATCAAATTGAATATATATAAATATATCTGAAAACTATATCGAATAAATAATAAATATATATAAAACTATATTAAATAAGGAATAAATATGAATAATTTATATATCTATGATAATCCTTATATTTCAAATAAGGAAATAGATGTGAATAATTTGTATATCTATTTTAATGGTTTTAAATCATTTGCCAGTTGGGAGGTCATAGGTACGAATCTTCGCCCAACAGTTAGATCTTCTTGGGAGGTCATAGGTACAAATCTTTGCCCAACAGTTAGATCCTCTTGGGAGGATCTGCCAAGATTTTTAGGTGGACTTAGCGGATACATATGTACATATGTATGTGGGCATACATATCTGTGTGGGCACACTGGATTTGGAAACCACAAGTGAAAAAAAAGGTTTTAAATCAAATAAAGAAATATATCTATTTTAATTGTTTTAATTCATATAAGGAAATATATATTAATAATCTATATATCTTATTTTAATTATTTTAATTCAAATAAAGAAATATATATGAATAATCTATATATCTATTTTCATCCTTATAAATCAAATAAGGAAATAGATGTGAATAATCTATATTTAATCTTTATATTTCAAATAAGGAAATATTTATTTGAAATAGATGTGAATAATCTATATTTAATCCTTATATTTCAAATAAGGAAATAGCTGTGAATGAAATAGATATGAATAATTTATATATCTATTTTAATGGTTTTAAATTAAATAAGGAAATATATTTATTTTAATTATTTTAAATCAAATAAGGAAATATATATGAATAATCTATATATCTATTTTAATCCTTATAAATCAAATAAAGAAATAGATGTGAATAATCTATATTATTCTTGTTTTGAATCAAATAAGGAAATATATATGAATTATCTATATTGTTATTGGTTTAAAATTTTGATTTACCATGTTTACATGTTTACAAGTAAGAAATTAGGATTAAAAATGTTTATTTTGATAGTTTATTATAATAAATTGGTTTTTAATCAAATAATATGGAAGCAAAATTATCATATTAAAATGATTTTTTTGGTTCAAATAAGTTGTAGCAAAATTTTGAGCAATATTAAGATTGCTTTTAAAAAGATTGAAAGTTTTTATCTTTTTATCTTATTATAAATATTTTTGTAATAAATAAATCAATTTTTGTTTTTTTTTCAATTTTCTATAAATCTTTAGAAGTGGTAGATATAGCAATTGAATTTTGAGAAAAAAATGAGTTGTTATTAGTTTATTTGTTGTTTCCAAGTGATGTTAGCATTCAAATACCATATTAAACATCTAATTGTTTGGGGGAGTTTAGCATGACTACAAGTCAATGATCAACAAATTATGTCTGGATGATCATATATTTGTTTTAATTGTAATAAAAGCAGGATCATATACTAATTATTGGGAGAGACTTTCACATAATAAAGTCTATAATGTAGAAAAGATATATATATATATATATATTTATTGAGGGAGTTTATTGTGAGAGACTTTTTTGTTGTCTTAATAATTTACTTCTCTTTTCATATTATTTGTTATAATTAAACTTTGTTTATTATTTTGATATATATGATACATGTACATTGCTATGCAGTGTACTTAATGATATTATAATATCAAATTGAATATAAGTAAATATCTATGAAAACTATATCAAATGAATAGTAAATATATATGAAAACTATATCAAATAAATAAGGAATAGATATGAATAATTTATATTTTAATTGTTTTTAATCAAATAAGGAAATAGATATGATAATCTATATATCTATTTTAATTGTTTTAAATTAAACAAGGAAATAGATATGAATAATCTATATTGTACTCGTTTCATATCAAATAAGGAAATATATATGGATAATCTATATTGTAATTGTTTTAAAATTATGATTTACCATGCCTATGAATAAAAAATTATTTTTAAAAATGTTTATTTTGATAGCTTTTGTTAACACTGGAAAATCATACAGCAGAAGATGACATTAATTAATGTCAAACCAAAGGATTTACAAGACTGGAAGACGTTATAGAGTTTGGAAAGTATTTAAAAATCTAAAAGGTTTGAGGAAAATCAAAATTCAACTAGTCCTAAAATGCTATTTGTGCGCATTATCTTTCGAGAAGAGCGCCTTTTGCATGCCTTTTTGCTCGTTAAGCACGCATTTCTGAGAGTGGCGAAATGTCTTTATCCGGGACCACATAAAGTAAATGACAAGTTACTCCTTACTTGAAGCCGCCTAAGGACAACCACTAACGCCTCTTTAAACACTATGTGAGCACACAATGGAATATTTGGAGCACACAAAAGAATCATACCCCTCCCTTGAGTCACTATCCACAATGTACTAAGGAAGGGAAGGAGGATTTGAAATTCCTTATATAAAGCCATCATGAGATGAATAATGGGTGATCACATTGTTATGCTGGCCAGAATTGCCCAAGAAATACCAGCAGTGTGTGACTCGGAGCTGAAGACATAGGGGACTCACTTGTTGGCCACCCAACAAGCTCAGTCCACACAGTAGATAGAGAGGGACACTGCACCGAGGCAAGCTTGGGATAAACACATCCTTGCATCGGGACCTAGAACCATTGTCTTAGGGGCCCTTTGGCAAGAGGGTAAAATATCACTCTTCTTACTACCAATGCTCAATAAGAGTGGCCTAGAGCCACCGTTTGCATTATTGTGTTGTTTGACTTGTTCAGAAATTCTGTTTATTTATGTTTAGTTTTAGTTTATTTTTTAGATTACATTTGTATGCTTTTTCCTTTTTATAGTATGCTCATTTACTCCACTTCTTTTTGCCCGTTACCAATAGTTTAAAGGGGTAAGCCACACCCCTTAAACATGTGTGATTTCGTACATACGTGCACCAAACACACCACAACATGATTGACGACTCCACTAACATTTTATCACTGAGTTTATGTAGCTATGCCTTCTTTTGTAGGAGACCTTTGTGTATGCTGTGGAGTGGAGCTGAATTTTCTCTGATTTCTCTTGCAGTCCCTAGATTCACGCTGAGTGATAGACTGAAGAAGAGTAGCTCCTAAAATTTTTACTTGCAGAAATTCGTGCACGTTTTTTTTTCTCACAGACACGCAGGGCGTGCATTCAGTGCTGACTCGCGCGCAGAAAGCGCACCTGTCTCAGCCTTTTGTGTGCAATTTACAGAGTGAGAAATTTCTCCCTAAATTCTGTCTTTTTCTGCTTGTAAGGTGCTTGGCAGCCCCTATTACCCCTGCCAGCACTGGTTGTGGTACCCCGTAGGTTGTTAAAACTCACTTTTAGTTGCTTTATGTAGGCTTAGTGTTAGTTTTACTTCAAGTTGATTTTTGCAAAAAATTACATAGTTTAAGTAGGGGGGCAAATTAACTTGCATTTCGAAAAATTTATGTTTTGCAAATTTTGGTACGTACACCTAGATAACTAGTCCAAGAAAGTGGCCCACGACCATGCATACATAGCTAGTTTTCTTTGTTCTAGTGTAAACATTTTTAGTTTAGTTCAATTTTTGCACTCGGAATTGCAGGACTAGGATTGAATTGTTTATAGAAGAGCAAGTAATCTCTGCTACCTTTGCACCCTCCAGTGATCCTAGGTAAGCATATGAACGCTCCATATTCACAATTCGCCATCTCCCTTTAGTTAGTCACATGGATTAACTAGGAAAATTTGAAAGTGGCTCATTATCTGCACATGTTTTCCATTTGAGCCAGGGACAATACAACATAGTTTAAATAGGGGATTTTGTAAAGGATCATCGATATCCACACGTTCAAACTATGTGCTTGTCCACTTTATGCTCACACACACTCACCCACTAAGCGAAGCAAAGACACCTAAAACTAATTTAACTGAACTCACTAAATTCTCTCCACAAGGGCCACAAAATAATTTATAGCTTAAGTTAGGATTAAGGGGGTAGGCATCCAATAAGCCGCCTTGATCATACTTCATATTGAAACATAGAAGTTATGTATTAGGGAGCTTCAAATCCACCTATCAGCGCACGGAAAAGAAAACCCGAGCGCGATAGAGACTTGTTTCAAAAGGGGTTAGGCTTAGGCGCAGTGCGTGCGGTATTAGTTGGGGCTACTTGACCTGGGTGATACTCCTTACTATTAGCTGACTACCAAGAAGCCCAAGACTCAAATGTATACGTGGGACGGTGGTTCTTAGTGGCCAAAAACTAGGGCAACCTTTACCCTATAGGTGACAGTGTAGACAAGTGCCAGACACTCTACCCTTACATTGGTGGATTCTCTTCCACTGACTAAGGGTGTCGGCGGCTTTTACGGGACGTGCCAACACTCGCAAGAAATACTCTCAAGGCCCAGTTACTTTTGAGTGTGTGAGGATGCACAGGTCTTTTAGGATTTTTAGTATCATACGCAAACAAACAAAAACCACTTTTTTGATTGCTTGATCACATAGATTAATTTAAAGGGAAAGCTATTTTATTTTTCACTTTGTTTTATGTATGTGACAAGAAATTTGCTTTGATCATAGACTCTATCCTCTCAATTTTTTCCAAAACCAAACTTGGGTAACATCTGACAGGTCCCAACGGAACCTCGTCGATCCAGACGTATTTTGGACCTCCCCCCATTATTGGGAGGGGTTCCAGGTCTTTCGCCATTTAGGCGTCAAAGACGGAACACTACCATCGTCATTGGTTCGTCCTTTATTAGGGCGGCCGTAGTTGGGAACCATAGTCGGTCTCCCAACACTACACCACACACCACTCCTCCCGCAACCCTTAGGGGGTAGAGGAGTGCGTCCCATTCGAGAAATCAACTGAATACACATCAGAGTACGTCACAGACTAACCCTCGTTCTAACCAGAACTTTGTGTCTTCACACATAGCAATGGCATCAACCTCTTAGTCACCTTTCTTAGCGTCGTTGAATCTGCCCGATTTAACCAAACTAACAAATGACCCCATAACACACGATCCTACATGGCCTCTCATGCCCACAAAGCTCCCTTCAGAGATACCAAAGTTTGAAGGCAAGCAAGCGGAAGACCCAGGTAATCATGTCATGACCTTTCACCTGTGGTGCTCATCGAACAGTATCATTGAAGACACTATTCGATTGAGATTATTTCAATGCACTCTTACAGGAGTAGCCATGAAGTGGTACATGGAGCAACTCTCAGCGTCACATGGAACCTTTAGCGCCCTCGCTACCGCGTTCCTAACATATTTTCAATTACCCATTCACCATGATTACATAATGGAATTATTGACTCATTTTAGACAAACCCCCGCTGTCCACATCTCAGACCATCTCCATGAATGGAGGCGGTATCGCAGTTTATGTAAAGCTAAACTCGACGACCGGGTGCTCTTAGATTTGTTTTTGAAAACTCTTACGATAGAGATTTCAAAGGATGTGGCGCAAAAAAATCCCACATATGAAGATGACACAATCAGCAAAGCTCAGAAGCTTGAGCTGATTTATACGCAGTCAGGATACATTTACAACATCTTGCCTAACGCCCCACGCCTGCAAACTTATCAAGAATCACCAGGCGCGTCGAACTCTACAGACGGGCTAATTGGGTCAATGACCCAGGGTTACCTAGGCAGTAGTAGTCAAAACCTCGGTTACACATATAGTTCTACCCAGAACATGCCTCAACCCGGTTTTCAAAGTCATCATATGCCTCAGCAAAATTTGACTAATAGGCCGCAAGTGTATCACCAAGGAGGACCTTATCCTCCGGCTTAGGGGAATCAGTATGCAGAAAGAAAAACGGACGAAAGAACTCACCTCCAATAGTCAGGTGCAAACTTGAGACCGCATTACGCTAAATCCCCAGCACATAACCCACCTATGCAAAACAAGCACAAGTGAAATTTGTGCAACCATCCCAAAACCAACCACACCAATATAACTAGGAGAACTACCCTCCTAACGTGGTAAAGAAAAAATTCAAAAACAAGCCAAAAGGGAACCCTGGATGGGGGGGCAACAACCAGCAGCGCCCACCGCGATCCCAGGCTGGAGGCAACTCCAATCGGGATCGGAAAAAGGTGTTGGAAATACTGAAAAGGGGGGGGGGGTTGAATCAATATTCCTTTCAATTAGAGCATTAGTTAATCTTCAATTATTATCAGTGTTTGTACAATGATAGCAGCAAATAAGAGGAACACAAATGCACACAGTTTTTAAGGTGGAAACCCACTCTGGGACAAAAACCACCTAATGCTTTTCTAATAATTCTTTAATATTCAACTCCAATTGAAAATAAAGCTCCAACTTCCTAGAATCTAGAAAAGCATTCTTCTCCAGCTCCCACCGGATGGATGCTCCAACGCCCGAGATTCTTCAGTAGTCAACTGAATGGATGCCCCAACACCCAATGAGCTACAACTCACCCTAGCACCACCCTACCACCCTATAGAAGAATAAAAGAAGAATGGACTCCCGTACCAGGGAAAATGGTCCACTTTACAATGATATAGAATGATGTAGAAGAAGAATATATACTAGACCATAATCCCAACTTTGATACAACCACCTAATGATGATCCTAGACCTCCCAACATTGCCTCTTCAACCCTTGGCAGATAGACACTAGTACAATTTGTACAATAATGTATTTACAATGACTAAGTACAATGATACCTTTACAATGATTGTATGCAATGCCGCCCACTTGAAGACTTCATATGATGAACTTCTTGCTGCTGTTATGCACCTTGGTTGCTTCTCTTGTCATGCTACCCTCTGCTGCACCTTTCTTTTCTTTTCTGCCGTAGAAAGTCTGGTCCTTTGCAACCCTTGACAACACATGATCTAGCTTTTTCTTGCCTTCTAGGAGCTTGATATTGAATCTGGTGTATGTTGAGAATGCAGCAAGATGATGGAGCTTAGTGAAATGAAGTCGCCTTCACTAAGTGGGCCCGCAGACAAATTCTGGCGCAAAATCTATTTTTAGACTATGTCTATTTTTAGACATACGAAGCATGGTTCGGGGATTCCAGTTTGAGATTCTTGGAGTATGTGACATGTTGGTAAAAATAGATGAGACTCTATTTTTAGGTCAAAAGAGGTCAAAGTCTATTTTTAGACTACTTCTCCTAAAAATATGGAATTCAAATATTATTTACCCTTAATAATATTTAGACTCTAAACAGCAGTTTACTCTCTTGGAGCACTTCAGTTCGAGCTACAGATGTGGCTCATGCATCTTACAGAGGAATCACGTGGTTCCTAGGGTTTGATGGCATCTTGCAATATGACTTTACGGATCAAGTGTTTAAGTTTGGAGGAGTTAATATGAGATAGATTGTGGAGTTGTGTTCGTTTATTTTAGTTGAACTAGTTGAGATTAGTTTAACTAGCTAATCAATTAGTTTTGAGTGGAGTGAATTAAATAATATTTAATTCATTAATTAGTAACTCATTATTCAACTCAAGAACACATATGTTCACTACAGTGCATGATCAGTTCAGTGGAGACCAGTGAAAGAGGTAGATGAAAGGGTGAGTACAAAATTTATCGCTTGGAGGATCAGCTTGTGCATGAGATTGGTACCACACTTGGAGGATTGTCCATGACACCGCTGGGCAGCCAAGCCAAGTGATCTAAACCTTGGATCTCTATATAGACAGGCTGATTGCGCAACAGGCAAGGCAATTGGCGGTGAGTTTTGAACCAGTAACCTGTTCAAAACTGAGCTAGATTGTGTGTGACTTTATGAGAAAGTACTGAGTACTTGTGAGGAGTATTGTACTAGTTTTGTTACATGATTTCTCCATTATAATATACATATATAGCTGTGGGGTTTTCAGCTATAGGCCTTCCCCATACATACTGAGTTAATGTGTGATTGAATTGATGTGAGATTGCTTCTGTTATTCCCGCATGTGACAATTAATTGTAGAAGAAGGTTATGTGTTATGTATGCAATTCGAAATTGATATATGACCAGGTTAATCTTCAGTGAATAAGTGATTTATTCAGCTAATTTCTACATGGTATCAGGTATAAACTGTCAAGATTAATTGTCGAGTCTATTACGGTGATATGGTGATTGCAAACTATTTTCCTGGACAGAGTCTCAGATACGGCCAAAGCCTCCGGATTCATCTTTCTTCTGCACCTAGTGTCTGTAAACTACCCTTAAAAATAATCTCTTATTTGAAATAATTTGTTCTCAAGTATAGATCAAGTTTGATAGAGCTTGGAGTTTGGAATTCAAATTAAATAGGATTTGTTTTCTTGGTGCCGTTGTTGAAAATGTCTTTCAACGGTTTGCGACTCGAATATGCTCTTGAAGGTAGTTCGAATTATGTTGCATGGAAGGATTGCATGGAAGTAGTATTAGAAGATAATGGACTGAAGGAGTTCGTGGATACGGATGTCCAAAGGCCCACTGATCCTGCTGAAGTCGAAGCATGGCAAAAGAAGATGGCAAAATGTCGAAGGATCCTGTTGGAGGGCGTCAAGGATCATATCAGATCCGCCCGCATGTGAAAGGCTTCTCCATTTCTAATGGAAAGCTTCTACCTGACGAGTCTCAGAGTAAGAGTGACTCAAAGGAAGCTGCCTCAAAGATAAGCTCAGAACAAGATGGAGAAGGGCTTACGTATCGCCAAGACTCAAAGTTCACTCAATGCAGAGATGAGCTGGGAAGTGTGGGGGTGACTGTCGAAGACCAGGACATGGTTGACCTGGCTCTCCTTGGTCTTTCGAAGGCTTGGCACTCATATCAAGATAGTGTCAATGGTCGGGAGAAGCTGCCGGGATGGGAGCGCCTTTGGGCGGATCTCATGCAGGAGGAGATAAGGAGGACTACTCGAGATGGATCTTCATCAAAAGGAGCTGATGAAGAAAACTGCGCTTTGGTGTCCAAAGCTAAGAAAGGGAAGGGTAAGAAAACCTCTCATTCTGGAGCTAAGGGCAAGAAGCAGGATATGGCGAAAGTGAAGTGTTTTCACTGCCATGATCACGGACATTATGATACCAATTGTCCAAAGAAGAAGAAGAACAAGCAAGCGGGAAGATCTGCAGATGGAGAAGCTTTGGCTTCACAGTTCGAGCTTGACTTTTCACTGATTGCATGCTTGGTTTCAAGTGTGATGGGATCCGTGTGGTTCTTGGACAGCGGTGCGTCATTTCATATGACGGGAGATCGGGAGTTGTTCTCAGATCTGGAGAACAAAGATTTGGGTGTGCACATCGAGATGGGCGATGAGGGTAGATACAGTGCGACTGGTATCGGTACCGTATCCTTTCAGAGGGAGTCTGGTAAACCCTTTGTACTAAAGGATGTCATGCATGTACCCGGATTGAAGAAGAACCTGATTTCAGTAGTGATGTTGGAGGATAAGGGATATGATGTGGTCTTCAGCAAAGGAAAAGCCTTCCTGCGCAGTAAGACTACTGGAGAGACCCGGAAGATAGGGGTTCGAACTCAGAACCTTTATCAGTTGCAGGTAGATGACTGCGCAGCTATGGCATGCAAGGCTGAAGATGTGGTGAGCCGGGATGATGAGGGCGAACTATGGCACAGGAGATTGGGCCATCTTCACCATGGAGCTTTGAAGATTCTGCAGCAGCCTGCGCAGTAAGACTACCGGAGAGACCCGGAAGATAGGGGTTCGAACTCAGAACCTTTATCAGTTGCAGGTAGATGACTGCGCAGCTATGGCATGCAAGGCGGGAGAAGTGGTGAGCCGGGATGATGAGGGCGAACTATGGCATAGGAGATTGGGCCATCTTCACCATGGAGCTTTGAAGATTCTGCAGCAGATTTCTACTGGACTTCCTAAGGGCACCCTTGCGCAGTCAGATCAGTGCAAGGGGTGTACTTTAGGGAAGTATGTGAAAGCCACCTTCCACGAGAAGGATAGTCGCGCCACGACGATCCTTGAGAGAGTTCACACAGACGTGTGTGGTCCTTTCTCAGTTGCTTCGACAGCAAAGCACAGGTATTATGTGATCTTTGCTGATGATTTCTCTCGAAAGTGCTGGATCTTCTTCATGCAGAAGAAGAGCGATACATTCGCGAAGTTCTGTGAGTTTAAAGCACTGGTCGAGAAGGAGTCGGGGAAGAAGGTGATTGCTCTAAGGAGTGATAACGGTGGTGAATTCATCTCGGCTGAATTCAAGGAGTTCTGCAGCGCAGAAGGGATTCGGAGAGAGCCCATCGCACCCCATAACCCACAGCAGAACGGGGTGGCTGAGCGGAAGAACAGAACGATCGTGGGTGCTGCACGGGCGATGTTGCATGATCAGGGCCTACCCCTTCACTTGTGGGCTGAGGCATGCAATACAGCAGTGTATGTGCGGAACCGTTGTCCTCACAAGGTTCTTGGCATGAGTACACCAGAGGAGGCTTATTCTGGCAAGAGGCCTGATATTTCCCATTTGCGGATTTTTGGTTCTCCTGTCTACATGCATGTGACAAAGGATGCGAGAAGGAAGCTGGATCCAACTGCTGAGGTTGGAATATTTGTGGGGTACACTGATACACCTCACAACTATCGGGTGTATTTGTCAGACAGTCGCAAGACTGTTGTGCGACGGGATATAAAATTTCAGTAGGAGAAAGCCATGCAGTGTTCGCTTGAGAGGGAGCTACACTTGCATGCAGATGAGGAGCTGTTAGTTCCTAAGGAGGAGCTTCCGGATGTGGATCAGCCACAAGAGGAGGTTCAGGAGGTGGAAGAAACCACCCAGGCAGCGCCAACCATCAGAGGGCGCATGCGCACTACAGAAGCTGAGCGACTGGCTCGGGATGCACAGAAGGTTGTAGGACCACCTACAGCACAGCGCAGACAGAGACAGTCACCGGATCGGTACACTGGATACATGGCTCTTGTGAGTCAATGTGTTGTGACTGAGCCATCCTCTTTTGAGGAAGCTGTGGAGGAACCCGCATGGGTTGATGCCATGATCGAAGAATATGATTCGATCGTCAGGAACAGTGCATGGGAGATTTTCCCAAGACCGGTGGGGAAATCAGTGGTGGGTTCGCGATGGATCTACAAAGTGAAGCAGGCGGCTGACGGGAGTGTGGAGAAGTACAAGGCGATATTTGTCGCCCGTGGCTTCTCACAGATCGAGGGGATCGATTATGAGGAGACCTTTGCACCTGTCGCAAGGTACTCTTCCATACGGACGATCCTTGCTCTCTCAGCGCAGATGGGGTGGCACATCCATCAGATGGATGTGAAGACTGCGTTCTTCAATGGAGTTATTGAGGAGGAGGTGTGCATAGAGCAGCCTGAAGGTTTCGAGATCTTCAGCAGTGAGTCGCATGTGTGCCGACTCAAGAGAGCACTGTACGGGCTGAAGCAAGCACCTCGTGCTTGGTACACTTGGATAGACAACTACTTCACCGGGCTTGGATTCTCCAAGAGTGAGGCGGATCCTAACCTGTACCAGATTGTGGTGGAGGGGAAGCTGTTGATCATCATACTGTATGTAGATGATATGATTTTGACTGGCGATGAGCAGTTGATACTTTCATGCAAGGAGGATCTTGCACGAGAGTTTGAGATGAAGGACTTGGGCATCCTTCATTATTTCCTGGGATTGGAGATTTGGCAGCGCAGCGGAGGACTGTTTGTTTCTCAGGGAAAGTATGCTCGGGAGATTCTGGAGAGGTTCAACATGCAAGGCCGCAAGCCTGTTGACACTCCTCTTCCTGGTGGTTGGAGGAAGGAGGATGCTACTTCAGCGGAGGTAGTGGATGCCACTGTCTATCGACAGTTGGTGGGGTCGCTTATGTATCCGGTCAATACACGACCCGATATATGCTATGCAGTTAACCAGCTTTCGCAAGCTATGGTTAAGCCTACCAAGCTCTTTTGGAAGGCAGGCAAGCATGTATTGCGCTATATTAGAGGCACATCGGGATATGGTCTATGGTACAGACAAGAGGATGGAGCGAAGCTTTCTGGCTTCACTGATGCAGATTGGGCAGGGAGTCCAACGGACCAGAAGAGCACATCTGGAGGAGTTTTCAGCATTGGGTCGACAGCAGTTTCCTGGTACAGTAGGAAGCAGAGATCCATGGCACTCAGTTCAGCAGAGGCCGAGTACATGGCAGCTAGCTTGGCTGCATGCGAGGCTATTTAGATGAGGAAGATCCTCGCAGGATTGTTCAGGTTGCATTTGGAGCCTACAGTGATCTACTGTGATAACCAGAGTTGCATTAAACTCTCGGCTAATCCAGTATTTCATGATAGGTCCAAACACATCGACATCAGGTACCATCATATCGGAGATTGTGTTCAGCGGAGAATCATGATGCTTTCATATGTTCCCACGGAGGATCAGGATGCCGACATCCTGACGAAGGCGCTCACCAGGAGCAAGTTTGAATTCCACAGAGGCAGGATAGGGGTTGCAGATAATCCATATCTTGCTGAGAGGGAGTGTTGAGAATGCAAGCGAGATGATGGAGCTTAGTGAAATGAAGTCGCCTTCACTAAGTGGGCTCGCAGTGCAAATTTTGGCGCAAAATCTATTTTTTAGACTATGTCTATTTTTAGACATACGGAGCATGGTTCTGGGGATTCCAGCTTTTGAGATTCTTGGAGTATGCGACATGTTGGTAAAAATAGATGAGACTCTATTTTTAGGTCAAAAGAGGTCAAAGTCTATTTTTAGACTACCTCTCCTAAAAATATGGAAGTCAAATATTATTTACCCTTAATAATATTTAGACTCTAAACATCGCCTTTATTTCTCTTGGAGCACTTCAGCTCAAGCTATGTATGGCTCATGCAACTGACGAGAGGAATCACGTGGTTCCTAGGGTTTGATGGCATCTTGCATGGTTGACTTCGGTTTGACTTCAAGTGGGCGTAAGTTTTGGAGGAGTTAATGAGACAGATAGTGGAGTTGTGTTCTGCTTATTTTAGTTGAACTAGTTGAGATTAGTTTAACTAGCTAATCAATTAGTTATGAGTGGAGTGAATTAAATATTATTTAATTCATTAATTAGTAACTCATTATTCAACTCAAGAACACATCACTTCACTACAGTGCATGATCAGTTCAGTGGAGACCAGTGAAAGAGGTAGATGAAAGGGTGGAGTTAGCTATCAGTGGCGACATCAGTTGTGCATGAGATTTGTACCACACTTGGAGGAATTTCCCATGATGATTGCGCTATCAAGCCAAGGAGATTCGAACCTTGGATCTCTATATAGACAGGCCTGGATTGCGCAATAGAGGCAAGGCAATTGGCGGTGAGTTTTGAACCAGTAACCTGTTCAAAACTGAGCTAGATTGTGTGTGACTTTATGAGAAAGTACTGAGTACTTGTGAGGAGTATTGTACTTGTTTTGTTACATGATTTCTCCATTATAATATACACAATAGCTGCGGGGTTTTCAGCTATAGGCTTTCCCCATACATACCGAGTTAATGTGTGATTGATTTGATGTGCGATTGCTTCTATATTATTTCCGCATGTGACAATTAATTGTGGAAGAAGGTTATGTGTTATGCATGCGATTCAAATTGATGTAATCGATTATGCCATTGAATAAGGATTATTCTTATTATTACAGTATCTCTCATATCTATCATATCTAGGATCCTCAATCAATATTTGATTTTTGGCCCCACCAGTGGTCCTCCGAGTCTTCTTTTCCAATGCCACAGGTCTGACCCAATTTGGATTCTTGAAGAGAGATTTATACCCAATCTATCACAATGCCCTAATTATGGACTGTTTCAGAAGAGCGTACTTTTACGGCGTGCCACGTGTCACCGTTTCTTCATTTGTTTCTGAAATTTATAGAGTGAAAATTAAAGGCTGTGCACTATCCATCACTTTTTATGGCATTCCAATCCGATACTCAGAGAGAGAGTTATGACGATTTTACCAAGGTCACTTCTTTGAGATGAATTTCAGACTCTACAAAACTCCCTGACTTCTTACGCATCATATCTCCAAAATATTTCGCACCTTGATCCGAAATTTTTATCGTAGCTTCTCGTGATTTCGTTTCACCTCATAAAAAATTTCAGCTTTTGAACCTTTGTAGAAAAATGTTAGAGCCGAAAAATTCCACGATGACCTGCCGTATGGCCGAATCCCTGCTTAAGGAGGATATGGATGCTAAGACTGCACGGAGGTTCAATGCTTAAGTTGAGAGGGGGCTTCAACAAGTGAACGTGGGAGGTATTTAGGAGCTTAAAAAAATATTAATTATGACTTTTCTGCCCCATCTCAACCCCATGGTTTTTGTCCTAATTAATTGGGGGTACAAACTTCAAACATGAATATCTCTCAAACCGTGAAGAATTACATGGCGTGCCATATCAACTAAACATCTCACAAGTAGAAACCATCAAGTTTACTATTGACCCAGAATATATTAATTTGGTAGGTCAAAATTCCCATGCAATATTGGGTTAGCCCCTGGTGCTGCTTGGGTTGACATCAATGACAACCGCTGATCAACAATCTCCCCCTTTGGCATTGATGGCAACACAAGTATTCCCCTTGTGATCATGACACCTCTTCCTATAACATTCTCTCCCCCTTTGACATCAATGGCAAAGGGTAACTCTCCCTGAAACACAACTATCCTGCGGACCTGTACACACTTCCACTCGCGCTGACACACAACCGTCCTGCAGACCTGTACACACTTTCACTCCCCCTGACACACAACTGTCATACAGACCTGTAATCTACTTCCACTCCCCCTTTATATTTTGAAAAAGGAAAATTTAATGAGAACTTGGGAGAATCCCAAGCTTCTGGCGAAGACATTCCAATGCTGGAGAATATTTAATATGTGATTATTTTGGTGCTGCTTGGAATCTTGCTACTTGTACAACTTCTTGCATAACATCTGGTTGGGAGACTGTTACATATAGAAGACTACTAATCATAGATCTGTACAACCTTTGATCCACATCCTTAGATGAGTCGTCTATGCTCAATTTGCAACTTGTTACCATTGGAGTAAGGATGGGTTTACAATCTTCTATTTTAAATTTCCTAAGCATTTCCTTGATGTACTTGGCTTGACATATAAATATTCCTTTCTCTTGTTGAGATATTTGAAGCCCTAAGAAGTATGTCAGCTCACCAAGTAAAGACATTTCGAAATCACTTTTCACCTTTGTAGCAAAATTCTTACTTTGTCGATCATCATTGCTACCAATTATTGTATCATCCTATTTAGCTATTAGACATGCTTTAGTTGTTTCATCCAGAACATATATGTCATTTGGAGCTCGACTTGCTGTAGCCACAATTTTACCATACACGCCTTTCCTGATTTCACATTTCGTGGAGTTGAATAGTATTGTGTGTCCTTGATCACACATTTGTCCAACACTGAGCAGATTGTGATTCATGTTTTCAACTAATAGAGCATTATTGGCTATAACATATTTGCTTCCGAGAGTGGTAGTACCTGATCCTATAACATTTGAAGATCCATCATTTCCAAAGGACACGGTTCCATCCTTCTTCTCTTTCAGAGATACAATTTTATTTCTATGTCCAGTCATATGCGTTGAGCAACCACTATCAACATACCACACTTCTTTGTTCTTTTGAGCCTTGAGAGTGAGAGCACAATTATCATTCTTCTTCTTCTTCCATGTTCATTCATTCTGTGGCTTCGAAGATTCTTCTGGAGGATTTTCAAGTCTGCAGTCTTTGGCTATGTGTCCAAAGTTTCGACATTTGTAACATTCAATATTATTTCTTAAATGCTCAAATCTATTGATGTTTCGCTGAGCTTTGGGAGGTTCATATTTGACAGATCTCCTGGAATTGTATTCGTTCCTAGGATACGTGCGACATTCTACAGCTTTATGTCCAAATTTTCCACATGAATAACAGTAGCCATAAAAAATATGTTGGTACCTTGATGGAAATTTTCGTCGAGGAATTGTCTTCCAAGGCTGTTCTTGCGAATCTTGTCCAATGAAGTCTACATGCATGTCAGATCTCACAGGTTCATTGTATTTTGTTGTAGAAGGTCCTGCTTCTTCTTCTTTGTAACTGATGCCAGTTTTGTCGTTGTAAGATCGTTGATTGTTGATGAGTTCTTCCAATGCCCTTGCTCTGTTGGCATAGTTTTGGATAGTTTTTCCTTTTTTCACTTCCTCACGTAGCAAGACTACTTTGGCTTCTAATTCTTCCCTTTCTTGGTTGCTTTCTTCCAACTTCTTTTGAAGTGACTCTTCAATGCATTTTTGTTCTTCAACTTCAATTTTGAGACCTTGAACTTGTTCTTCAAGAGTTTTGGAACGCATCTTCTCCGTCTTGAGATCTTTTATAAGCTTGATTGCTTCCTCATAAAATTTGTCTATGGTCCATCCTTCTTCTTTGTTTGATACCTCTTGCTTATTGTGCTTGGCCATAAAAAATACTCTCTCATTGGATTCTTCTTCACTATCATTGTCTTCATCGGATGTTGAGCTATCTTCTTTAGAGAGAAAGTTCCTTTTGGATCCTTCCTTGTTGAATTTCTTAAAGCCTTTCTTTCTTTTTGAGTTGCCATTACTTTTGTTTGGACATTTTGCTGCAAAATGCCCAACCTCATTACAACTGAAACATATCAATGGAAGTTTACCTTTGAATTATCCCTTACCAATTTGTAGTTTTATCGTGAAGTAAGCATATTTTTCATTTGAAAGACCTTCTTCATCATCTCCCTTTTCTTCACACTTGCAGGTGCATGTATTTTCAATTGAAGGTTGTTTATCTTTATTGGTTTTCTTAGAAGCAACGAACGCAGTTTCTAGATGCGAAGTACCCTCTTCTTCATCAAGTCTCATTTCGTATGCTATGAGAACTCCATGTAATTCCTCTTTGCTGAGTTTTTCCAGATTTGCACTGTATTCTAAGACCGATACCTTTGGGTTGAATCTCCCTGGTAACGTTCTAAGAATCTTCCGTATAATAGTCTTCTCTTCAACTGGCTCTCCCAATCCTTCCAGAGTATTGGTTATTTCATCAACGTATTGAAATTATGCAGCAATGTTGCAATCTTCTTTCATTCTGAGTTGCTCAAATTTTGCTCTATATATTTGAAGCTTTGCTTCTTTGACATTTGAGTCACCTGCATATATATTCTCAAGCTTGTCCCATACATTTTTGGCAGTTTTACAACCTAACACCTTATGATAAGCAGATTCAATAAGTCCACTGATAATAATATTCTTTTCTTTTGCATCATTTACCAAATTCTTCTTACCTTGTTCATCCGCGGTTGATGTAAATCCATTTTGAACAGTGTCCCATACTTCGTAACCTTGTGCCAAGAGATAGACCTCCATTCTTCCTTTCCAAAGTGCATAATTATTTTTATTGAATAGAGGTACACCATAATCCCAACTTTGACACAACCACCTAGTGATGATCCTAGACCTCCCAACACTGCCTCTTCAACCCTTGGCAGATAGACACTGATACAATTTGTACAATAATGTATTTACAATGACTAAGTACAATGATACCTTTACAATGATTGTGTGCAGTGCTGCCCACTTGAAGACTTCATATGACGAACTTCTTGCTACTGTTATGCACCTTGGTTGCTGCTCTTGTCATGCTACCCTCTGCTCCACCTTGCTTTGCTTTTCTGCTGTACAAAGTCCGGTCCTTTGCAATCCTTGACAACACATGATCTAGATTTTTCTTGGCTTCTAGGAACTCGATATTGAATCTGGTGTATCTCTGTTATTTCAGATCCTCAATATTTTATTTTCGGTCATGTAGTAGACCTTTGAGTCGTATTTCCAATGCCACAGGTCTGATCCAATTTGGATTCTTCAAGAGAGAGTTATATCCAATTTTTCACAATGCCCTAATTATGGACTGTTTCAGCAGAGCGCACTTGTACGACGTGCCACATGTCATGGTTTCTTCATTTGGCTCTGAAATTGATAGAGAAAAAACTACAGACTGTGCACTATCTTCCACTTTTTATGGAATTCCAATTTGATACTCAGAGAGAGAGTTATGACAATTTTACCAAGGTCACTTCTTTGAGATGAATTTCAGGAGCCTGCAAAAACCCTGACTTACACAGATCATATCTCCAAAAATATTACGTACCTTGATCTGAAATTTTTACTGCAGCTTCTTCAGGATTTTGGTTTCGCCTCATGAAAATTTTAGCTTCTGAAACTTCGTAGAAAAAAAATTAGAGCTAAAATTCCATGATGACCTGTTTCAGATGGCCGAATCCCTTGCCTAAGGAGGAAATGATGATCACAATTTATATAAATGCTTAAGTTGAGAAGGGTTTCAACAAGTGACCATGGGAGGGATTTTAGGAGCTTGAAAAATATTAATTATGACTTTTCAATGATCCATGCCCCAACCCCATGGGGTTTTAGCTCACTAACTGGGGGTACAAACTTCAAACATGAATATCTCTCAAACTGTGAAGAATTACATGGCATGCCATATATCAACGAAAACATCTCGACAAGTAGAAACCATCAAAAGAATTATTGACCCAGAATATATTAATTTGGTAGGTCAAAATTCCCATGCAATATTGGGTTAGACCCTGGTGCTTCTTGGGTTGACATCAATGACAACTGCTGATCAACACAAGGAGTCGAGCAATGCCCAACGGCAGAGCAAGAGGCCACCTCTTCGAACAAACCATTCCTGTTCGATATGTGGTGAGTACGAGCACTATACTCACCACTGTCCCGATCTCTCTGAGTTTAAGAAGCTACAGAGTAACTGAGGACAAGGAGGATCTTCCCAACAACTAGCCGTGATGCACAAACCTTTCCGCAACCAAGGGATGATTAGCACTCACCAGCAAAATACAGACGCTTCCGGGAAAAACAGCCATGAAATCTACATGAATGGATAAGAGATATTTTTCCAAACATGGAATCGCAATTACGACACCCCACCAGACAACAATACATTAGGGGCAAGTACCAGTGCACCGACTGCACCTTTGACCATTTCAAAGATGCCTATAGAACCGTTTCGAAAGATGGCTAAGGGACCTAATAGGTGAGTAGGAAACTGCTCCAAAGTGACCCATAATTATAGCATCATGGACGATTTAGCTCAATCTCCTGTTTCCATTTCAACTTTGGAAGTATTGCAGTCATGCCCAAGACAACGGAAAGCCCTACTTTCCGCATTAGGCGCTATCGACCCTGCCGATACGCACCTGATGGCTTTTGAATTAGACAAAGCCACCCCAGAATTCTTTCCACGGTTGCCTTCCAGATACCAGTGTCGGTGCAGAATATCACTATCCACCGATGTTTCATAGACGAGGGTGCATCCACATGCATCATGTCCAAAAATGTCTGGCAGAAGTTAGGTTCTTCCGAACTAAAACCCTCGGTCATCACGCTTTGAGCATACGACGGTCATCCCTCGACCCCCGTCGACCTCTACCAAAATGTCCCAGTCTGTTTAGCTATAAAGATGGTCCACATATACATTGAAGTCTTGGACACTCACTTGGATTACAATATACTCCTCGGACGGAGTTATATGTACGCCATGTCTACCATAGCCTCCTTCGTCTTTTGCATTATGATGTTCCCCCACGAGGATTGCATCATTACCGTAGACCAGCTGATACACAACGATAAGCGTCCCCTAACCAACATGGATGTAATTCTACCCTATTTAGATACAACCCCATATGCTCTCTCATGGTACCAAGAATATGGTCCTGGCCAATTGAAACCGTCTTCCGTTCTAGGGTCATTCCAAGGAGATCCTCCAATAATCCCTGAGTCATCGCCTGATATCACAGGGGATCTGGTGTGCATGATGTCCACATCAAGAGCTGAAGCTAGTTAGGACATGGACACAAGCAGTAACGACACCGAGGCATCGGCCATGACAGCTTCCCTAGCTTACACCGCCTCCCAAACCCCTTTCCTCTACCCCCCAGCGGGCTTCGTCTCCCAGCAGGTTTTGGCAACACTGGTATTCCCTAACATATCGTTGGCATTCCCAGTTTGGTACCTCATTCCCCCTTCCGGAACAGGAGCCACCCATGTTATTTCCACAGGGTTGAAGCTCCTCAGTCTCGATGAGCCCTCACTCATCCAAGAAACAGTTGAGACCACCCCTGCAAAGTAAGTTCCCATTGCAAAACTGTTGATCACTACTAGGAAAACCGAGAAGAGAGGAAAGGTGATAATGACCCCCTCCATTCAATGAGAATCACCATTCTGCGCTATATGTGACGTGATAGGTCATCCTACCCATATTTGTCTAGAGCTGGATGAATTAAAACCACTCCTTGGATCTGAGGCATAAATCGTGACGCCACGTTCTCGTAAAAAGGAACCTACCACCAAAGGTAAAGGCAAAGCACTGCGTACCAATCACGCATGCGCTCTCTGCAGCAACTATGGGAATTATACCTACCATTTCCCTGAGATTCCACGATATAGGGACGCCTTACATGTGGTGGAGCGATCCTATCAAGAGGATCCCTCCATCCAGTTTGTCGGCGATGAACCACGTATCATCCTGTACCTACAGGAAGAGTGACAATCACCTGAAAGGATCCTCACCAGACCCCATCCCCCAATCAAAAGGTGCGTACTTTGTGATGAAATCAATCATTTCATCATTAACTTCCTAGCTTTAGAAATGTTCCAACGATGGTACCAAGTCCATATAGTATATCGCGCAAAAATGGACGTCCTGTATTCATGTTAGATATGCGGTGACAACCACCCAGTACGCCGTTGTCATTACACACCGCGATTCCGCACATCTTTAGCCTATATGCGATCAACCATAGTCCGCCTCTCCCAAGAATATGGCACAGATTCGGAGTCCATGAATAGTGTGACAACTCAAGAGGATGTGACAGATAGATCCATCCCATTGCAGCCAACTGGAAGACGACCAATGAGGGATATTCATCCCCGACCAAGCACCGATGATACGACACACCATATATGATTCATGTCATCATGCATTAGAACCATGACTCGATCTGTCTGCTCATATGCCATAGGTGCCAAGTCAGCTGCAGCTACAAGAGTAGCTGTCCCTACGACAGTGCAGACTCAATCTATCTGCACTCTGTTGACCGTGTCTGCTTCCACCACATCCACGATGGAATCTTTCTCATGTCTCTCAACTAGCTCCACCTAGATAACCCCCATTCAGCTTAACCCTACGCAAGAACAATCCCCCTTCGGGTCCTTGTTTCATTCAGATGAGGATATCCTAGAGGCCATGACGGAGCCAGATTACCCATGGGATGCAATGCATCACCGTTCGCGTTTTCTCCGCAAGAAAACGTTCAGTGCTAACAAGACAACTGAACAAGATATCTACGCGATCGAATAAAAAGATTTTCTGCCATCAGGAAAGGTCGATTGGTTCAAAACTCCCATCCTAGCGCTCGATGCGTTCAAGCAAGGAAATATGTAGAATATTTCGCCTACCATCAGGGTGAACATATCTCAAAATCCAGCAAAGGTCGAAGAAATCTCACTGGGGGCAGCATGCTCTCCAGAAGAAGTAGCCTCTTACACCAAATTTTTATAAGAGTATAGAGATATATTCGTGTGGGACTACTCAAAAATGCCTGGGCTCAGTCCTACTATCGTAGAGCACCATATTGACACTTGGCCTGACGTACCTCCAATACGCCAGAAACAACATCAACTGCACCCCTCTAAGGCAGAAGCAATAAAGCGAGAAATCGACAAGCTTCACAAAGCTGGGTTTATCTAACCCATTGCCTATACATCTTGGGTTTCCAACCCTATTCCCGTCATGAAAAAACAGAGCACGATACACATTTGCACCGATTTTCGGGATTTGAGCAAAGCTTGTCCTAAAGACAATTACCCCACTCCATTCATCGACCAAGTCATCGATGCTTGTGTAGGACACGAGGCTCTATCCTTTATGGATGGATTCTCCGGGTACAATCAAATCCAAATCCGCCATACAGACCGGTACAAAATTGCGTTCACTACCCCCTGGGGCACATTCGCATACAAGGTAATGCCATTTGGCCTAAAAAATGCTGGAGCCACCTTCCAAATGGCCATGAATTATATATTTCATGACTTTGCACACCTTATCCTCTCCTACTTGGACGACTTGACAGTCCGCTCCAAGAAGCGCTCAGACCATCTTGAGGATCTGTGATTGGTATTCCAAAGATGTCGTCAATACAACCTACGCTTGAACCCCCTCAAGTGTGTCTTTTGCGTCAACATAGGAAGGCTCTTAGGTTTTATTGTGTCCCAACAAGGGATTCGTGTGGACCCTCTCAACGTCCAAGCCATTAAAGAGGTACCTCCACCTCGAACCCTCAGAAAACTTCAAAGCCTGCAAGGGAACGCCAATTTTATGAGATGCTTCGTCCTAGATTATGCCACCTGTGCTCAAGGTTTCTTTCTCCTACTTCACTATGACATTCCTTTTAAATGGGATGATCACGCCCAAAACGCATTTGATGCGCTGAAGGAGACGTTATCTTCAACACCACTCATTATTGCCCCAGACTATGACAAATATTATATCCTGTATCTATCAGCTTCCGAATCCACATTGGCCGGAGTATTGATTTAGGAAGGCCCAGATGGGAAGGAGCACATAATCTATTACGTCAGCAAAACCTTGTCAGGCCTAGCATTGAGATATGAACCCGAAGAAAATACTGCCCTAGCATTAATTCACGCAGTCCAGAAACTTCACCACTACATCATCTTAAAAACCACTACAGTTATCGCATATATTAATCCCATCAAATACCTGCTCACGTCCCGCCTAATGAACCACAAGTACGCCTGCTAGATAGTCATTCTCCAATAATACGACTTACATTTTTCGCTCCCCCAAAAGAAAAAAGGCACTTGCATTAGCAGAGTTCATTACGAACCTCCCAGGAAATTCCAAGGGATCACCAGTAAATGATTCGCTACTAGAGGAACATATTTTCTTCGTAGCAACCAACGACCCTTAGTATGGAGACATTCTCCTATTCCCGCGAACCCAAAAGTTCAGACCTCATCTCACGCGAGACGACCGTCGGCGTGTACGCTAGCAGGCCCCTCGATATCTCCTTTTAGGAGATGTCTTGTACTGGTGAGGCATCGACACCATTTTATGTCGATGCCTTACTCACGACCAAGCAGAACAAGCCCTTAATGACTGCTGTTGATCATAATCTGCTTCCTGCAAAATTTCACAGGAAATCTGGCATAGGGCTCTCATATTCCCCCTTGCAGCCTAGGAGAACCATTCTCAAAGACTATCGTTACCATTTCCCGCCTCCAAAACACATTATCAAAGGCTGTAAATGCATACTTAAAAATATTTGAGGCACGGCCCCTTTCGATCTTGAGCCCCTCAGGTTTTCGCTCCATATAACCCAGGCGCTCAACCGAGTGCTAAGCTCTATAGGTGCTGATCAAACGAATATCGGGCGTTCTTCGAGCCGTCGATCTGTACAGATCAGACGACGATTATTCATCTCTGTCGTACCCATAACCCACCTTCCTGTCGTCCGATAAAATGATGAAATCAATGGTCCATAGCCTATCTATCCTTGGTGGTCCCCGCGCCTGAGAGCGCTGTTCCAAAACTACTTGGTATTGATCGCACCGCCTTTAGGCGGAGGGCGGTAATTCTCGTTGGGAAATGATTCCATACGTTGTCTGCCACGCGTCCCAACGTACAGCCCCAATACCACTCTCCATCGCGCATTATCTTTCGGATAGAGACACTCAGCAATATTCATCACCGCCATCAGATCTGGGAGCCTTCATCCGACGGTCACCGTGCTCCGGAGCTGCACGATGTTTAGTCCAAGCCCATCGTACTCCTGGCCCACCGTCTCATTGCCCTCCGACAAAGTTTTAACCGTTGATCTTGTTTGAGATTGTATGGTCCAGATCATTTGCATGACCAGCGTTTGACCCAGTCTACCACCACGTCACCCACTCCACGTGTCTATCGCATTGTTCCCTCGAACATTCGCATACTTTATTCATTCGTTATATTCTAATGTTTCACATTTTAGTTCTAGACAACTCTTCCGCCATTTATTTCCACTGCATTTTCTTCGTCGCCACCCTGCATATTTTTGTCGCTTCGTCGTGCCACTCTGTTACACAGTCACTCCCGTCGTATTTCTGTCTCCCATGCATTGGTTTTCTTCACAAATTCGTGTGTTTTGCAGGTTCGCAGTGGTGGAGAATTATCATAAATTGCCACATCCATTACAAGAGCCGAGAACACATCAAAGGACCATGTTCAGAGCAGAATTATGAAAAAGTCCCCAGAAGCCTAATCAACAAGACTCCAATTTAAGAGGCAAGGTTCAAATTTGTCAAACCCTGCAGGAACATTCAAAGCGCCGATTTCACAGATGGAGATATTAATGGGGCAGATGAAGAATATCAGTGTTCAGCAGAGAATTAAAGGCAGGTAGCTGAAGACTTCGAGGGCCTTGTCCTAGCCTTTTGAAGCAGAGTACCAAATTCAAGATCCTGCACATCATTCAGAAGATTTATACACAGAAAACAATGTCCTCAAGGTTTTATTTCAACATAGTTTTCTTCCCAGGCAAGGACGGATATTTGTGTGATTTTAATACCTTATCGTGTCCCGGGAGAGATTTCTGCTCAGTGCATTTATTTCAGTTAGCAGGCCACAGAGTAAAAATAACACATCACAGTCATTCAATAGTATGGGTGCAAATGTTTCCGCCATTTTGATTCAATTATGAAAATTAAATGTTCATCACCTACCTCTTTTACTATGTTTCTGGTTTCACCTATAAAAACCAGGAAGAAACACATTGTAAGGGTTCCAGATTTTTATCAGAAAATTATGCAGTGAAAGGATTTTTGCATACATTTTGTAAGACTCTTGTATGAAGGCTCAAAGCCCATAGGGTCTCAGTGAGGAGGAGTTCAATCTGTTGAAGAGGATTCTGGTCTTTGGTATTTCACAGTCTGTAACTCTCTTTTATATGTTATTTAATATATCATTTCATCTCATCCATATTTCCTGTATCATGTTTTGGAATGCGAGTGGCTCACTGATTTCTGGTAAGGATTCATCCTAGTTGATGCCCATACTCGGATCAGTCATGCGCTTTAAATATGGCTCATGCATGATATTTTGTTCCATTATTCATCTAACCATACTTCTGCTATATTAGTTGCTTTGGGAGGGTGCTTTTAAAATGCTATTATCATGTATGGATTCTTAGATTGGTAAGCCCATGCATGGTGGTATTGTATATCTGGGTATCAGTTCAAGGCTAACTAATATCTTCTTGATATTTCTTTCACCATATACACCTTCTGATAATTTATGTCTGTGAAGTATTTCTGAATCGGCCCGCTTTGCAGTAAGCTATCTCTGAATTGTCTGTTGCTTTTGCATTAGAGTTCTGCATTTTGCCTCTGCAGTATCCCTTCTCCTGTGTCAGTTTCTGAGAGTTTGGTCCCATTCTAGATTGATTTTCCCTGTTTACAGGAGATAGCATGTGAGCTGAAGCTGACAACTTCATACATTATATTATATGCTCCTTGCTATGCTAAGATGTCCTAGGCACTGGTCTATCACAACTCTAGGCTGTCTCTAGGAGCTACAACATCTTAATGGCGCCGTTGCCGGGGACGAATTTAAGAACATCAGAATCCCTGGGCCTCGACAAAATCATTTTCACTCTCTAAGTAGGTGAGCACTGAGAGTTGAGAGTTGTAAATCCCTCACCTTGGCAACTCCACATTTGTTATTTGATAAATCTATTTGCAGTCCTGGCTCCACGTAAGCCATACTTGAGGTTAGATTCATCTAAGCCAAAGACACCTTTAGTGTCTGACCCTGAACAAATTATAAATAGAAGAAATTGGAGGGAAAGGAAATCAACACGTTCCCAAATTCCTGAAGTGCCTATAGAAGATTTTCCTTCCTCCTCCTCTCAAGATTCTCAGTTGCAAATCCCCGACTCCACTGTGGGAGATACTGATTATTATTATTCGGATAGTCCACCCCGAGAGGGTATCAGAAATAAAAACAGTCTTCATCCTACTCCCGAGGTCGAAGAGGTCAAGGAAGTAACCGAAGTATCTACTGTTAACAGACCATTATTCCCCTCAACCCCTCAAGCTGCAGTAGAGTATATTCCTATTATTATTTCTACTCCACTCCCCCCTCCTCTTCCTCCTCTTACTCATCAAACTATTGCACTACCTCCACCTCCTCCAATGGCTAATGTTCCGGCCTTTTTGATGAATAAATATGCTCCCCTGGCATTACCCCAAGTGCTGAATGATATGCCCCAGGATTATCTGAAAATCTTTCCCAGATTCAATGGAGAAAATGAAATTGATGCTCAAAAACATCTTGAGATTTTCTGCTCCTTTGTAGAGAACTTTAATGTTGAACATTTGGATGTGGTCCTAAGACTGTTTGTACAATCTCTAGATGGTGAAGCTCGAAAATGGTTTAAGACATTGGCTGGCCGTTCTATTACCACTTGGGATAACATGGAAGACACTTTCCTCAGGAAATGGGGAGAGAAGAAAGATCATGGAAATTGTCTTATTGAGTTTAATACACTAAAGAAAAGACACAATGAGGGAGTGTCAGAATTTATCAAGAGATTCAATAAATTGTACCTAAGTCTCCCTGCTGATATGAAACCCCATCAAACTGCTGCTAAAGTTGTTTTTGTAGCAGCCTTTGATTCAGAATTTGGTTTCTCCCTCAGAGAAAGAAAGCCTGCTACTCTGGATGATGCTCAGGCAGATGCACTAGAGTTGGAAGCAAACTTTGCCTCCACTGGAAAGTCAAAAGGAAGATTAGAACAAGATAGCAGAAGAAGGGGCAAGGAAGAGGTGTCTACTTCTAGTCAGGACAGAGACTCAGACAAAATGGAAGAAATGAGAAAATTAATTAAGAAAATGGTCAAGTTGGAACTGGAAGCCAAGAATTCAACCTTCAGAAATTTTCAGAATGCTCCAAACAGAGGATACAATCCTTAGTATAGGAAACCACCCTTGCAGATATTTCCAAGGGAAGCAAAGGAGCAACAGGATCAAGTGCCACACCCATTGTACCTGGAAGGTCCAGTAGATGACTCTACTGAAGATGCCGCCTATAGGCTGGAGGATGCAAATCTTGCATTTTCAAATAGTGATGGGGAAGAATTCCCTTTGAAAGGGAATGACGAAGCTAGGTGCTCATTGCAAGAAGAAGAAAAGATCAGATATGCAGAAGAAGCGGAATTTGATCATTATTGTAAACAATTTGATGATTTCATGCAAGCAAATTTCAATAGAAGATATGATCTTAGATCTTCTAGAAAGAGGACTCGTACCCAAGAGCAAGAAGAAGAGCTTCCCCAGGAGGAAGTGCCTGCTGAAGAGGAGGCCACAATTCAGAAAGCTACAGACAGAGGTAAGCAACCTCTAAACAAACCTTCGCAGTCTAAAGATCAAAATCCTTCCTCTTCAAAGGTATTTATTCCTCCTAATACTAAGTCTGTGTCAAAAGAAGTCAAACCCCCAGCTGAAAATAAAGAGTCCAAAGAGGTTGTGATAGAAAAATCCCCTCCTGCTTTCAGTCCGCAAAAAGAACTAGACAAATTTAAAATCCCAGTTCCCTTGACTGAACTGTTGAAACAACCAACATATCAATCTCAAGTCACATCCTTTATGCTCCTTCCAAAAGCACCAATCATCCCAGATAGTCTCAATCTTCAAGAAGAAAGACCCATGGTAGTCCTTGGCCCACATGTTGAGGAGATAGATCCTTCTACTCCCCCCTTCTATGTGTCTCTAGTGATCCATGACCTACTATTACATAACTGCATGTTATATTCTGGGGCTTCTCATAATCTTATGCCCCTGTTAGTCATGGAACAACTAGGTTTACAAATCACACGTCCATATAAAGACCTCTACTCATTTGATTCCAAAAGAGTTAAATGCTTGGGGATGATCAAGGATTTGGTGGTCAATTTGGCTCAAATCCCAGCAAAAAGTGTGGTAATGGACATAGTGGTGGCTGACATTCCAGCCCGTTTTGGCATGTTGCTGTCAAGGTCCCGGGGAACAAAAATTGGTGGATCAATCAAGATGGATTTAACATACGCCACTATTCCAGTTTTTGGGGGCCAAGAGAGGAGACTGTACAGGGAGACTAGATTTTTCAAGATGGTGACTAAGGCTGACAATTCTGTAAATTCACTAGTTTACAGTAAGGAAGGAGATCTTTCATGCTTGATGCTAGAAGAAGATCAAGATTATGCTCATGAACCATCCTTTTGCCAGATCAAGACTGAGTAGCCTTCAGAGGGTCATGAAGCAGGAATATGGACCCTACATTTTGATGGAGCAAATTCAAGAGAAGGAAATGGAGCTGGAGTGCTATTAATCTCTCCTGCAGGGAGATGGGTCCCACTGTCTTTAAAATTAGAATATGAAGCCACCAATAATGTGGCTGAATATGAAGCACTTCTATTGGGATTACAGACAGCTAGGAGCATGGGTATACAAAGTTTAAAGGTCCTGGGAGATTCAGAACTAGTAGTCAGACAAGTCAGGAATCAGTGTCAGACCAAGCACCCTAGGCTGAGGGCTTATAGGAATGAAGTTTGGGACATGGTGGAAAATTTCTTCTTGGCATTCAATATCCAGTTCATGCCCCGAGAACAGAATAGGATGGCTGATTCCCTTGCTATGGCTGCTAGCACATTTCGACCACCTCAGAACCCTCTTTTAAGATATGAAGTAGAGGTGCGTTATCGGCCTTCAATCCCAGATAATATCAAACACTAGAAGGTATTTGAAGATGAAGAACAGATGAAGAGATTCCTGGAAACAGTGGGGGAATTCGCCAATATGGAGATTGATGATGCAGAAGAGGCTGAGTCTGAAGATACTCCAGAAAGAAATTGGGAGGAGAAAATGGCAGGTAATAAAGTGTTGCAGTTAAAGGGAAACATTATGCCTAGAGGGCTGGTGCCTCTAGGAAGATTATTTGATAAGAATGATGTCCCACTGTAGCCAAGCAAAGTGGTAGAAGAGAATCAGGTGGAAGACCTGAATTTGGGTACTGAAGCTGAACCCAAAATTGCTAAACTGTCCAAGAAAATTTCTGAAGAATATAAAAAGCTATATCAGAAATTATTTCAGTCTTACAGAGATGTGTTTGTATGGTCCTATCAGGACTTGAAAACTTTTGATATTAGTATCATGCAGCACAAAATTCCATTGAAGGCAGATGCAAAGCCCCATAAGCAGAAGCTCAGACAAATCAATCCCCTGCTGCTGCCTTTTATTGAGAAAGAAATCAAGAAGTTGCTAAAAGCCAAAATAATTGTGCCATTGAGGTACTCTGAATGGGTGGCAAACCTTGTCCCTGTACGAAAGAAGAATGGAGAAACAAGGCTGTGTGTGGATTTCAGAAACCTAAACAGAGCATCCTTAAAGGATAATTATCCACTTCCCAAAATGGATTACATCCTGCAGAAGGTGGTTGGATCTACCAGAATGTCAATGATGGATGGATTCTCTGGTTATAACCAGGTGACTGTGCTTCCAAAGGATCAAAAGAAGACTGCTTTCACCACACCATGGGGTACATTCATGTATGCCAGGATGCCTTTTGGATTGATTAATGTAGGGGCTACTTTTCAGAGGGAAATGGATATTGCTTTTGTTGGGGAGCAAGATAAATTCTTAGTGGTCTACCTCGATGATATCACTGTATTTTCAAAGAATGATGCTGAGCACGTTGAACATCTGCGGAGAAATTTTGAGAAATGCAGAAGGTACGGTCTTTCCCTTAATCTTCAAAAGTCTTTATTTGCATTAGAAGAGGGAAAACTTCTGGGCCATCTCGTGACTAAGGATGGGGTGAAGATAGACCCCAAGAGGGTAGAAGTTATAAAGAGTATTGCTTTTCCCAGAAATAAGAAGGAGGTCCAAGTATTCCTTGGGCGCATAAATTTGTTGAGAAGGTTTATCCCTAACTATGCAGAGATAGTTAGGCATATAACAGATATGCTGAAAAAGGAAAATGAGGTAAAGTGGTCACAAGAATCACGAGAGGCATTTACTAGGATAAAGAATGCTTTTGCAGAAGCCCCTGCACTGGCTGGACCAGATTATCATAAACCTTTTATGATTTTCTCTTTTGCATCACCCCATACAATAGCAGGATTATTATTGCAGAAAAATGAGGAAGGTTATGAGTAGCCTATTGCCTTTTTCAGTCAGGTGCTCCGTGATGCAGAATTAAAATACAACATATTGGAAAAGCAAGCATATGCTCTAGTGAAATCCCTCAAAGCATTCCGTGTATATATCTTACAGTCCCACATAACTGCATTCGTGCCTGCAGCTGCTGTAAAAGACATCCTTATTCAGGGGGATAATGAAGGAAAAAGAGGTAGGTGGATTGCCAAAATACAGGAGTATGACTTAGACATACGCCCTACTAAGCTCATCAAAGGATAGGGGCTTGCCAGAATGTTATCTGAATCAAACTATCAAGCCCTGGGCATAAATTTGTCCATTATAGCAGGTGAGGAATCTGAGGAAAAAGAAGAAAGACATGGAATTGGGGTAGCTACTCCAGAGATACATGTAAAGTACCTCACCAGTCCGTGGTACAAAGAGATAGTAGAATATCTCCTTGCGCTTAGCTGCCCTCCAAGTTGTGATAAAGAAAAATACAGAGCATTACGATTGAAATCACAGAAATACATAGTTGCTAATGGCCGACTGTATTGGCGAGATCCCTCAAGTATCTTACTCCTGTGCCTCACAGAGAATGAAGTAGAGAGCATCATTGCAGAATTCCATGAAGGGATCTGTGGAGGTCACTACAGCTGGAGGGCCACAACCCATGAAATTCTGAAAGCTGGCTTCTATTGGCCAAAGATTTTTGGAGATGTTTTTCCAGGGTAAGAGCATGTGATAAATGTCAGAAATTTGCTGAGAGACAGAAATCAGCACCATTTCCCCTGATTCCAGTACATGTGGATGAACCATTCAAACAATGGGGTATTGATTTTATAGGTGAGATACATCCCCCATCAAGTGGCCAACATAAATGGATATTAACAGCCACAAATTATCTCACTAAATGGGTGGAAGCCATACCTGCAAGGAATGCTACAGATACTGTGATCATAAAGTTCATGGAGGAAAACATCATATCCATGTTTGGCTGTCCTGCTAGGATAGTGACTGATAATGCACAGGCCTTCAAGTCTGCTAAATTTGTGAATTTCTGCCAGCAGTATAATATCATACTCAGTCACTCCACAACTTACTACCCACAGGGAAATGGATTAGCAGAGTCTTCAAATAAAAATTTGGTGAGGGCCTTGAAGAAGACTATCAATGAAAACCAGAAGAATTGGGATTCCCAACTGAAATTTTCTCTATGGGCTAATAGAATCACCAACAAGAGAGCAACTGGGAAATCCCCTTATGAATTGGTGTATGGATGAGCATCAGTTTTTCCTATACAATTAGCTTTATCAGTGGCTCGCTTCATGCAAGAAAACCAAGAAGAACCTGATGATATGATCAGAAGAATCAATCAATTGGTGGAATTAGAGGAAACACGGGGCCAGGTGAATCAGAGGTTAATAGAATATCAAGATAAAGTGAAGCACATTTTTGATCAGCATGCAAAAGACAGGAAGCTGTAGATTGGTGATTTGGTGCTAATATGGGATATCCGGAGAGCCGAGAAGGGAAAACATGGTAAATTCGACCCCCTATGGTTTGGTCCTTTCAAAATCGTGGAACAGGGGGGAAATAATACTTTCAGGTTGGAGAATTTACAGGGCGACTTGCTGGATGCCCCTATAAATGGTCAATTCCTCAAGCCCTAATTTCAGTTCTGACTCAGGCCAAGGCAGCCTGGTGTATTATATTGTATGATAGTTTCCTTTTTGTTTTCATTTGAATAATGTTGGTGTTGTGATGAATTATAAAGTGAAAAATGGAGGTGCTGGAAAACAGAGTCTGCATACAGGATGATCAGAGGGTCTGCGAGTTCTCGACATGCCCAAGGATGAACATGCCGTCCCTAGGTGGAGCCAATGTTGATCATAATTCACTTCCTACAAAATTTCACAGGCAATCTGGCATAGGGCTCTCATATTCCCCCTTGCAGCCTAGGAGAACCATTCTCAAAGCCTATCGTTACCATTTCCCGCCTCCAAAACACATTATCAAAGGCTGTAAATGCATACTTAAAAATATTTGAGGCACGACCCCTTTCGATCTTGAGCCCCTCAGGTTTTCGCTCCATATAACCCAGGCACTCAACCGAGTGCTAAGCTCCATAGACGCTGATCAAATGAATATCGGGCGTTCTTCGAGCCGTCGATCTGTACAGATCGGATAACAATTATTCATCTCCGTCGTACCCATAACCCACCTACCTGCCGTCTGATCAAATGATGAAATCAACGGTCCGTAGCCTATCTATCCTTGGTGGTCCTCGCGCCCGAGAGCGCTGTTCCAAAAATACCCGGTATTCATCGCACCACCTTTAGGCAGAGGGCGGTAATTCTCGTTGGGCCAGCGATTCCATACGTTGTCTGCCATGCGTCCCAGCGTACGGCCCCAATATCGCTCTCCATTGCACATTATCTTTCGGATAGAGACACTCAACGATATTCATCACTGCCATCAGATCTGGGAGCCTTCATCCGACGGTCACTGCGCTCCGGAGCTGCACGATGTTTAGTCCAATCCCATCGTACTCCTGGCCCACCGTCTCATTGCCCTCCGACGTAGTTTTAACATTTGATCTTGTTTGAGATTGTATGGTCTAGATCATTTTCATGACCAGCGTTTGACCCAGTCTACCACCACGTCACCCACTCCACGTGACTATCACATTGTTCCCTCGGACATTCACATACTTTATTCATGCGTTATATTATAATGTTTCTCATTTTAGTTCTGGACAGCTCTTCCACCATTTATTTCCACTGCATTTTCTTCGTTGCCACCCTGCATATTTCCGCCGCTTCGTCGCGCCACTCTGTTACACAGTCACTCCCGTCGTATTGCCGTCTCCCATGCATTGGTTTTCTTCACAGCTTTGTGTGTTTTGCAGGTTCGCAGTAGTGGAGAATTATCATAAATTGCCGCATCCATTACACATCAAAGGACCATGTTCAGAGTAGAATTATGAAAAATTACCCAGAAGCCTAATCGACAAGACTCCAATTTAAGAGGCAAGGTTCAAATTTGTCAAACCCTGCAGGGACATTCAAAGCGCCGATTTCACAGATGGAGATATTAATGGGGCAGATGAAGAATATCAGTGTTCAACAGAGAATTAAAGGCAGGTAGCTGAAGACTTCGAGGGCCTTGTCCTAGCCTTTTGAAGCAGAGTACCAAATTCAAGATCCTGCACATCATTCGGAAGATTTATACACAGAAAACAATGTCCTCAAGGTTTTATTTCAACAAAGTTTTCTTCCCAGGCAAGGACGGATATTTGTGTGATTTTAATACCTTACCGTGTCCCAGGAGATATTTCTGCCCAGTGCATTTATTTCAGTTAGCAGGCCACATAGTGCAAACAGCACAGCACAGTCATTCAGTAGTATGGGCG
Organism: Pinus albicaulis; assembly: GCA_034641835.2. Classification (NCBI taxonomy): domain Eukaryota; kingdom Viridiplantae; phylum Streptophyta; class Pinopsida; order Pinales; family Pinaceae; genus Pinus; species Pinus albicaulis. The sequence goes on from CM076579.1 coordinate 1,388,418,685, forward strand.
CAAATGTTTCCGCCATTTTGATTCAATTATGCAAATTAAATGTTCATCACCTACCTCTTTTACTATGTTTCTGGTTTCGCCTATAAAAACCAGGAAGAAATGCATTGTAAGGGTTCCAGATTTTTATCAAAAAATTATGCAGTGAAAGGCTTTTTGCATACATTTTGTAAGACTCTTGTATGAAGGCTCAGAGCCCATAGGGTCTCAGTGAGGAGGAGTTCAATCTGTTGAAGAGGATTCTGGTATTTGGTATTTCATAGTCTGGAACTCTCTTTTATATGTTATTTAATATATCATTTCATCTCATCCATCTTTCCTGTATCATGTTTTGGAATGCAAGTGGCTCACTGATTTCTGGTAAGGATTCATCCTAGTTGATGCCCATACTCGGATCAGTCAAGCGCTTTAAATATGGCTCATGCATGATATTCTGTTATATTTTATTCAGCTAACCATACTTCTACTATATTAGTTTCTTTGGGAGGGTGCTTTTAAAATGCTATTATCATGTATGGATTCTTAGATTGGTAAGCCCATGCATGGTGGTATTGTATATCTGGGTATCAGTTCAAGGCTAACTAATATCTCCTTGATATTTCTTTCACTACATACACCTTCTGATAATTTATGTCTGTGAAGTATTTCTGAATCGACCCGCTTTGCAGTAAGCTATCTCTAAATTGTCTGTTGCTTTTGTATTAGAGTTCTACATTTTGCCTCTGTAGTATCCCTTCTCCTGTGTCAGTTTCTGAGAGTTTGGTCCCATTCTAGATTGATTTTCCCTGTTTACAGAAGATAGCATGTGAGCTGAAGCTGACAACTTCATACATTATATTATATTTTCCTTGCTATGCTAAGATGTCCTAGGCACCGGTCTATCACAACTCTAGGCTGTCTCTAGGAGCTACAACAACTGCCATGGAGGTGCTTGCGGCGGCCATCTATCCGAAATGGCTACCGCCCAAAAATTCCTACGGGCAAGATATTTTTGGCCCTCCCTGTCTTGTGACTACATCACATCAGTCAAAATATGTGAACGATGCCAATGCTTTGCTCATAAGGCAAGAGCACCACCCGCTCCTCTGCACCCTGTCATAGTAGCCGACCCCTTTTTTAAATGGGGGATTGAATTCATGACTTGTAACCCCACCTCATTAGGAAAACATAATTACATCATTTTAGCTGTCGATTATTTCACCAAGTGGGCAGAGGCCATGCCCACATATGACAACAAAGCAGAAACTGCCATTTGATTTCTGTTTAATCACGTGATCACCTGGTTCGACGTACCCAAAGAGTTAGTCTCCGACCACGGGAAACACTTTGAGAATGAAGTTTTCGAGGAGCTATATCACCACCTCGGATTCACCCACGAATTTGCTTCACCATACTACCCCCAGTCCAACGGATATGTAGAAGTTATTAACAAAGTACTCAAAACTATGTTACAATGCATGGTGAATAACCATAAAACCAACTGGCACCATATGCTCTTTTCTGTGGGCCTGTGGGCATACCACATGATGGTAAAGACGTCCATTGGTTTCAATCCCTTCCACTTAGTATACGGGGTCGAAGCCGTGATTCCCATAGAATGCGAGATCCAAAATTTGCATGCCACCATCGAACTCCTCAATGACACCCAACCTCTAGAGTAGTGCCTAGTACAACTAGAGCTTGTCGACGAAAATCGATGACAGTCACTGCAACACAACGAGGCCCACAAGAAAAGGGTAAAAGCATCACTCAACTGCCACATCACCCCTCGCTCATTCACCGAGAGATAATTTTTCCTCCTCTATGAAGTCACAAAAGAGGCCTTAGGACCAAGAAAGCTCGAAACCTTGTGGAAATGACCCTACATCATTAAGCATTGCCTCCGATAGGGGGCATACAACTTGATGGAACCGGACAGGACCTGACTCAATAACCTTGTTAACAACCTTTACCTCAAGAAATTCTACCCATAAGGGCCAAGATGACCCTTCCCTTAGAGTGAAAGTACACACAAACCTAACCACTCAAAATTTTTGACCCAAAGACTTATTTAAGAGTGCTTAAAGTATCACCATGGATTACCAAAATGAACCCTATTTCAGATTTGCTGATGGAGCATCAAGATGGTCTCAAAATTTAGCCACAACTGCTTGGGTCATTTACCACCCTGACCGATCCCCACTCTGCTTAAACAGGGTGTGTATCGGTTCAACAACAAACAATTAGGCAGAATATGATGCCGTCATCAGACTTATGTGTGACGCCCTCCATCAGGGCATACGCCATATGCATGTCTACCTCAATTCCAAATTAGTAGTATCACAGCTAAACCAAACATTTGAGACAAGAGATTTACATTTGTTTAGAAAATATTTGCGTGAAAAAAGATTAAGAAGACAATTTGACTATATTACATTTACACATGTACTAAGGAGTCATAACCAAACCGTTGATCGCATAGCTAATAATATCCTAGACTGGAATGCATCTCGAGCAAACCATCATACATAAAAAACCAAAAATATAGACATCCATATAGAGCCGCAAAAAATGTCTCTCATATATATATATATATATATGTCACAATGTGTATATCTGAGTACAAAGATAGTGTCGCTGGCCCAAAAACCAGCCAAAAGATACAAAAGTCGTCAAAAATAAGGGAAGCATCCTCATAATGGGTGCTTTCCCTGTGTACAAAACTACTTTAGGGGGGTGCCCCCTCAAGAGGGGCATCTGGACCCACCACTGCTCTTGGTACCACCACTGGAGCTACCGTCGCAATTACGATTGCCACCCGATGTAGAGTGGGCCGATAGCCCCTCTCGCAGGCCATCACTGTCTCTAACCAGACCTCCTCAAAGTCATCCATGAAACCTTGAGTAGGCATCCCCTGGGTCAAGCGGTCCACTCGACCTCGGAGGTCCTCAAGAGCAGAAACCTGAGCTGTCAGTTCTGCAATGCGAGCCTCTGCCGCATCAGCACGAGCTTGTTCAGCTGCAACCTTTCCAGGAGCCAAGAAGCTACCCTCCCCAAAAGGGCCAAAACCACTAGTGGGTCTGCCAGCACCACCAATTGGTCCACCTGCATCACCTCCTCCCTGACCACCCTGAGGTCGTCACGGAGGATTGTGGCCCACCAGTTGAGCCACGGGGCAACCCACCTCACCAACATCTGCACGAGTAACCAAAATAATGTCAGTGTCACTAGAAAAACAAATAAGTACATATATACTTAAACAAATACAGAAAACATATAAAACATACCTACAGGCCCCCAAACATAACCAAAAGGGAAACCCATGTTTGGGTCGCCCTGGAAGTCCATTCTCGCATACGTATATGGAAAAAACATCTATGGGTTGGCCTCGAACCAAGTCTCTATTGTGGCTTTCCAATAATGCCCCACCATTCCACCATATCCTCGCGACATCACTGGAGCCCACCTCCTCATACGTGGCTCCCATGCCCCCCCAATAGGCACCGCCACTACCGGCCTTAGCAGCACTACCCTCTCGTACATGATGTTGCACAAGATGCTGACGTACACAAATGAATTAGAACCACGTTGGACCTTGTTCAACTGTGACACCATCCCGTCAAAACAGAAGTAGGAAAAATTAAAAAAATGCCCAGACCTTAGCTGACGCAAAACTCCAACCTGCGGGCCAGATGCTTGATGCGGAGAAAACAACCTTGCCAATAGCACGATCACTGCCATAGCACACCGCTCTGCCACATCTGTAACTGATAAAATGTTGATGCAACCCTCCGTAAGAGGTGCCCCACCACAATGTTTCCTCCAGAATCTATCTAAGTCCACTCTCTCTGTAGGGAGTGGATACCTCAGCGCCTCACCTTGAGGTAGTAACTTGGTCACAAAATATATATCTGTCTTAGGACGGATGATCAGGTTCGTACCATGCAACATGAACATGTTGCGCCTCCTGCTCTAGTGCAAAATAATGTACTGTAGTAATTGGTCCTGTGACCGAAGAAACTCATTCTCAGCAAACTTCAGAAGGCCCTATAGTGCTAACTGACGACGCACCCCAGCATCAGCAGCTAAAGTGGTTCGGATCTTGGGCCAGTTTCGCTCCCTCCACACTAATCTATCATCAACGCAGGTACCCATCAGTATAGAGAGAAAACAAAAAAAGAGGCCAAAAACCAAATAATTTTGTCACCTCAGCCTTTGTGTGCCTGTAGGCGCACTAAAATTGGGAAACAGAGCGCCCTCGCGCGCATGTCCCTCAAATTTGTGTGCAAATCAGGCACGTTCTTGCCCAGATTGCCTGCACAATCTAGGGAAAAAGTCACCCAGAATCCGTACAAATCCAGTCTGTACGAACCCTGACACCATCAAACTGTAAAAATTAAAATGCAGGACATCATGGAAGTTACCTGGGCATAGTATCGCTAGTCCCTGGTGCATGGGCTGACCGCAACGGCAAGAAATGCTATGCAAACGCCTCTGACCTCTAAGAACTCATCAAGTACAAATGAATCAAATTAGGGCCATATTCACCTATTTATTGTCCTTTTCAAAAACTTTGGAGGGCCATAACAAGAGATCAGAAGGTCTATTTTGCAAACCATAAGTTGCACCATAATCAACACCCCATGGTGAACAGAGGCGATGCCAAGAAATCACACTCCCAAAAATTAATTTTTCAGTGCCGACAGGTATGCCCTCTCTCATCTTCTTTGTTAAAGCTCAAGAATTTCAATAATATTTGATAAAGAATATTATTTCACTTGAGGTAGTTTTTTTTGCAGGAAAAGCTCGCAAAACCATTCACAGCACCATCTACTGAAAGTTCCAGAGCAGGTATCATTCTACCCCCAGCATGATAGAGTCCCAGAAAACTTTGCGTATCCTGACATCATTTCTCCATCAGAAATAAACCATAGGGTCCTCACATCCAACCGTGTTTATCATCACCTCATCCTGCACATGATAAACATCCTCGTTGTTGGAGGTGTTCGATTTGTTTCACAATTTTGGTTGCTTTATTTGCTTAGGCTTGAGTAGGGGGGGGACTTTGTCGATGAAGATGCAATGGGAAGCACTACATCAATTAGGGCCAATGGTTCGAACCCCAAACAAACTTTAAAAACATTGTGACAAATAGAGTTGTGCAAGGCTTTGATATAGCTATGTTGAACAAATTGAAGTATTTCATCCCATGTACGTGCGTTGTACATGCGAAGATATGCACAATCATCTTGTTGACCACTTATGTTTGTCCTTCTGTTTGGGATGGAAGGCGATTGATTTCGTAGTTTGGTATCCATTAGAGACCCTATGTTGGACCAAAATGTATTGAAGAACTTATTATCCTTGTCTGAAATAATGGTTTGACGTAATCCAAAATGAACCCAAACACACTCAAAGAAGAGTTTAATAATGGTTTCGACTATTATACTCTTCTTGCATGGTGCTAGAACAACCTTTTTAGGGAACCAATTGAGAACCACAAAAACATAATCAATACCATGCTCGATGGAGGGTAAACTTGACATTTAGTCCATGGAAATTGACTCATTGGGCTTGCATAATATAGGCAGATGAGTGTACAACTCTTACTTCTTGATGGTTGGTTTAGCAATGGTACAAACAATGCACAATTTGATATACTAGTGGCCAATAAAAATATTTTTGAAGTACTCCTACTCTCTTCTCCACACCAAAGTTCCCTACCACCAAACTGTAATGTGCTTCCAAAATTAGCTTGGCATACCTACTTGAAGGAACACAAAGGTTGCCCAACAAGATGAAGAGCGCATCTTAGAGGTGGAAATCTAAAACTTGTTTACTAGCGATCAATGTTCGATATGTATCAACAAAGTCAACCACTATTCTATAATTGTGGCTACCTAGAAGTCTCATGCCCACAAGAGAATTAAAGATTTTTTTAGGTATAAAATGGGCCTCCTAAGGAATATTATAAAATATTAATGGAAATAATAAAATAGTTATATTACATCATCAAATTTTAGAAGGAAAAAAGAAAAAAACTATTTTTCAACTCGTATTTTCAACTTATCTCCTTATGGTTTTACTCAAATTTTGAGTGAAAACACTCGTTGGATGCATACTTTAATTCTTCATCCAAGGGGTACCCATGTTTCATACTTTCGATGGAACCTGTGACATGAAAAATGAGAAATACATGAGAAACACATATTTCTCATATATTTCTAATTTTTTGTGTAGCAGGGTCTATCGAAAGTATGCAACATGGGTACTCCTTGGATGGAGAATTAAATTCTGCATCCAATGAGTGTTTTCAATTGAAATTTAAGCAAAACCACAAGGAGATAAGTTGAAAATACGAGTTGAGAAAATAGTTTTTTATTTTTTATTTTTTAATCTTTTAACTTTTTTACTCAAAAAATGGCGAATCATCTCCCATGGTTGACATCATCATCTTGAATCCTATTGGTTGTTATAAATTTGATTTTGGCTGTACATTTTTGTTTTGAGACCCATTTTTTACCTCAAAATTTCTCTAATGGTTGAGAACTATGGTTAGCACCACAACTAGGGGCCTATTGAGGTAGTTTGCAACATGGTTAGTGCTACCCTTTTTATACTATGTTCAAGTGGAATTGTTGCAAATATGTGGACCATTTCTAATGGTGATCGTTCTATAATTTAAGTTGTGTTTAGATGAATTGCAAAGATTTGTGATTAGTGTGGTTGATCACCTCTTTCCCCAAAATATAATGTTTCTACTATTAGCATGCCTATGCAATGGATTGCATCTCCTTATCATAGGTGGGATATATTTGAACAATATCAAAGCACTATGATAGGCAACTGGATGTCCTTATTGAGTGAGGATTGCACTAATAACATATTTAGAGGCATCTATCTCAATCTCAAATGGTTGTTATAAGTTTGGCAGGGTGAGGACTAGTGCAGAGCAGAGGCGATGTTTTAGATCATTGAAAGTTTTTTGTTGTGATTTAGATCGGGAATTTTTTTTTAGCTCCAATTTTTTAACTTTATTTAAGGGTAAAACAATATGAGAAAACTCTAATACAAACATTTGGTAAAGTTAGCAAGGCCCAAGAAGTTGTAAAGCTCTGTTAGGTTTGTTGGACTAGCTAAGCTTGGATTACTTAGATCTTGGTTGGGTCCACATGCACCCCATTTTCATCCATGAAGTATCCCAAAAATTGAATTCGTTGCATGCTAGATGAACATTTCTCTAGATTGGCATACAACTTGTGAACGACCACAGGATATTGTTCATCATCCTCGTGAACGTTGATGGAGCATTCATCAAGCCAAAGGGCATGACCAACCACTCAAAAATGTATTTAAATTTGAAATTCATTTTACATACATCGATTTTCTTAATTAGAACCTAATGGTATCCTGACTTCAAATCAATCTTACAAAATAAGTTGGCATCCTTAAAATAGTCAAGAAGATCTTGAGGGATTAGATATTTATTTTTGATAATGATTTTGTTCAGGGATATATAATCAATGCATAGTCTTCATATCCCACCCTTCTTTTATACCAACACAATTAGGTTCCCACAAAGTGAGAAGCTCCGCCGAATGTGGCCCTTTTGGATGAGCTCATGGATTTGATATTTTATTTCCTCATTCTCCAAGAGAGAGCATCTATGTATTGGGATATTAGTAAAGGAGCACTAGTTATCAAATCATTTGAGTGTTTGACCTAGAAGTATAGAGGCATCTCCATAATAGGAAGTGATGATATCTCTATATGCTTCTACAATCTCGTCCACTTGCTTCTGTCTTTTTGAAAGCCTCTATGTTGAGGTTGTGGTGGTTGCAGTGCCTTCCTTTCACCTTCTACCCCAACAATAAAGAGGACAAACTTTGCAGTATGAGAGATTATATTTTGACATTATTTTGTTGAGATCAATGAAATTGTGGTAGTTTGAACTACCTATGGTATCTTGTAGAGCTCTCTCCTTAGAGTAACAATGACGGAACATGGAAGAGACTCATACGCAACATGATGTATCCACATATAAGTTTGTCCTAAAGGAACATCACAAACTTCAAGTTGAGAAGCATCACATAGTACCTCATCTTTGAAGGGCTTGATGTTAGGTTAATATATATTTTTGGTTGACACACATGTCTCGTCCATGGCTCATCCAACTTGTAGTGTATGATTGGGGATGTGGCACTGTTGATAACATGGCACTACTGATAACTTTAATCCCTTCATGACCTTGGCTAAGATTGATTTTTTCTTTCTCCCATTGTCAACAATGAAATGTAGTGGGGTCTCCTTCACCCACATTTGTGAATGGAAGAGGAAACCCCCCTCCTTATTCTCCTCTGGCTCTTCCGGTTGGATCTTTGTGGTTGCGATGGTAGCACTGAGTTTTGCATTGATGATCTACTTTCCTCAATCATGTTATGAATTGAAATCTAAGCTAGATTCCATTTTTTTTAAGGCTCAACCAACAATTATTGTTTTGAATGACATTCATTAGTATTGTGCCATGGCTTTTGTGGAACTCACAACACTTCCTATTATCCTTCTTTAACTTCTCATTACAATGTTTTTCTTGTGACTTCAACTGGTTGTCTTGATTTTTCTCTCCTTGCTTGTCTCTTCTTCTGCAAGTTATGACTGCCTTTTCGAAGCTTCTGTTGTGTCATATTTGCAAACTCGAACTACTACTTATTCCTCTGCTTCAATTTATACTCAATTTTGATAGCATATGGATAAGTGGGTCCTAATGAGGATATCTCCAGGAAATCCATCTCCATTTATATGTACCTATGTAGGCCTCTACGATACATCAAAATGAGGTGCCACTCAAAGTCTTTGATACCCAACTTGGAGTGCAAGGTATGGAAAATATTGGTGTACTTAAACACCATTTGGTCTCTCTTGTCACAAAGTTTCCCATTTTGTGTTCTGGTCATTATAGTTCCTATAGGGAAGAATTCCTCTTTGAGAGAATTAAAAAAATAACATAAGTGGGTTCTACATTTCATATCGTAGACTCATCTTCTTCATGTCTCTCCCAATAACCTTCCCACCAAAATTTGACTCCCACATGTCCAATTGAGGTTCAAATTTGAAATATGGTAAGCCAACTAAGGTATTTCTTCCTTCATAGACAACGAGAGCAAATGCCAACAAAAAAGAAGACATAATTGTCCGAAGAAAGAGGTTTTCCGATAGATCCACTTGCAGTGTATTCAAATACTAAAACATGATGAGGTGTAGAGGTCATTGTGGATGAGGTTAAAAAAAAATGAAGACAGTAAAATTCCCTTGGTTGGAGAGAAATGGTGGTTGTGGCAATCAAAACACAATGAGGTAGATATGCCCCTAGAGTCAAGAGGGAATTTAGGTGGGGGGAGACAAGTGGCTGCTTTGACTGATAAATGTAGGTCAAATGCAATACAATGTGATGGATAGGTATGGTGGAGGGTCATGACATGAATCTAGTATCGAGAAAATGGAATGAAAATGTGAGTTCCCCAACCATGGGTGACACAAGACTATTGCTAGGTAGTATGTGAATAATATGGTGAGTGGTGGGTTTCTTGCTTTCGAAAAATCTTTGTACACTTTCCAAAAGAATATAATGATGGTTTAAAATGTACAAACATGGAAATGGGTTCCCCAATGTGCGATATCCTACATGAGGATGTAGGGGAGCAATTTCAAAGGGTGGGGGCCCTATTGGATGGTGTCAGTGTGGGGGTGATGAATGAATGATGATTGTGCAAATGGTCTATAATTGTTGGTGTAGGTGTGAGAGGCCAAGTAAAAAATTTGGTGGCACATTTAATGATGATACAATTGATAGGAACTTGGGAACAAGAGATGTTAGCATTAAGACGAGGTTGAAGTATGAGGTAATGACTTAAGTGATGTGAAGAAGTGACTCCCAGGTGAGGTAATGCATCCTGGATGCCAGGAATGCAAATGAAACTCCTATGTGAGTCAATCCATAAGGGTGGAAGATCTATCAAACGAACACAAATGTTTACTAAGTGAAAAAGGAGGGTGTCAAAAAACTTTGGTCATGGTGCAGGGGTCCTATAGTGAAATCACTGGAATGTACTAGTTTATGCAAATGTATCAGAGGGAGATTTTATCATGCCAGTTTGAAGGAAATGATACCTCAAGTGTGAGTATGTTATATTGCGTGTAGGTGACCGATGCAGGCAAAAATTAAGCCTAAAGTCATGTGCCATAACAACCTAAGTGAAAGCATCATAGATACATGAAATATGCCAAGTAAATATTTTAACAAGATCGATAAAAGCTGGTGCAACTGAGTACAAGACCAAGAGTGATAAGGGGCCCTAGGGGAAAATTTTGACATGGAGAAAGGAAGAGACCAATGCGAAGTCTGTATTACATTGATCGTAAGGGTGTTAATGGTGTGTGAAATGGAGCTCATGGGATCCCAAATGGTCTAGGGGAAGTTGGATGCCGAGGAGTATAAAAGGGGGGTGGGGCCCACCATAATGCCTTGTTGAGAAACAATGAATCTGAGAAAGAACCTAGCAAATATGTAGAATACACACTTGAGAGGGTTGAAGAAAAGTCCATATTGTCAATAGCGATAGAGAAATAAGTAGATATTTTCAAGGTGTTGAAAGAAATACTTGGGCTCAATAGTGAGATCGTCCAAGTGGGCGAGGATAATATGAGATAGATCATTCAAGTTATAATTCATGGCTCACTGGAATGTGGAACCAATATTTTTGAGACTGAAGGACATCATACAATAAGGGAAGTTTCCCTAAGGGGTAGTAAAGGCGGCCTTGTACTAATCTACATAGAGAATTTGAATCTAGTTTTAGCATGGTAAGGCATCCATGAAGGACAGATATTTGTCGCTAGCACATACGTTAATGACTTGGTCAGTGAATGGTGTGGGAAAATTTTCCTTTGGACATGCTTTTTTCAAATCATGAAAATCAATACCATATCTGAGTAGTACCCTATTTATTCATGATAAGGATATGGTTGGATACCCATGAGGTGTAAGTGATAGGGTAAATGAACCCAAATTTATGAAATTTTTTGATTTCAACTTTAATAGTCGCATCTTGTGATGGGTGTATAGGACACTGGTTTTGGTGAACAAGAGAAGCATCATGCCAAGTTTTGATGTGGTGTTTTATAATGGTAGGACTAGGAATTTCTACATATGACTATGCAAATGCCATAATATTCCTGGAATAAGGCATTATAGGTGACAACCTCTTTAGGTGAGTAGGTTTCCCCTAGCATTATCTCTTTGGAAACACCAAACTCATTTGAAATGTTGACCTTGATGGTAGGAAATATATTTTCCATATTTCCTTCTTCGAAACCATTTGGTGCAAGAATGTGGTTTTTGAACCAATCAACATGGCCTAAGGGAATGGAATCCTTTGTTTTGACTACACATATGTCAATTATAGGTGAGGTAAAGGCTTATTCTTATAGAAAGAAGGAATGATAAGGCATGACATCCCAAGGACACTCAGGAGTTGTCATGACTTTGAGGATGTATTCATCAGAGTGGAAGATACTCTAGAAATGTGGTGGTGTCATCGATAATTCATGAAGTAATGGTTGAAACATGGAAGTACTAGTGGATGTAAAAGCATCATTGTAGATTCCATAGGACCAACAGATGAGGACACAATGTAGACGGGGTGGGTCTATACTGTCCTTGTTTTCACTACCTTTGTTTTTTATGAAGCGATCTCAACATAGTGGAATGATGAGTTAACAACTGGTATCATTTCCCCCATGGAGAAAGAAATATAGTAGATATTATAATGAGTATGCATGCCATTAGTACTAGGTGGCATTGGAATCTCTTACCATTGTCCAAGTGGTGGCGCAATTTGAACCTCTGATGGTTGCACCAATATGGCAAGAACCACACTAGAATTGGGTTCATCCCTTGAGATGGTCAAGGTACTTAGGGTGTCAAGCATGACCTCAATCTAAGGAAGATTTGACTCTTGATGATGGGGAGGTGTCACCTGAGCCATATGGTGTTGAGAGTATGTGATGAGTTAAGGACACCTACAGGTGAGATCAATGTTTTCACAAATCAACACACGAGGGCATGTCATCCACTGATTAACCAAGGTAGTAACATAGTAGATGGTAGAAAATGCATCATTAACGTATAGGGTTGGTGGAAGTGATGGTGTGAATTTGGTGGCATGAAGGATAATGACTAACGAATTTGATATCAAGGGATATTGGGACAATTATGAGTATAATGCCCATATTGTGTGCGAATGACACCTGGGTGGTTAGTGCATATACTCTTATTATTGAAGGAGTACTTCCATCAGTTGTAGAGGTGGGAAGTAAAGAAGGTGCTTAAAGAGCATGAAGGAGATCCTTCAACTCTTGAAGAGTAATGCATGAGTACTTTCATCAGTTGTAGAGGTGGGAAGTAAAGAAGGTGCTTAAGGGGCATGAAGGAGATCCTTCAACTCTTGAAGAGTGAGGCATGCATTAGGGGTGCTCATGTGTAATTCAAAGGATGCATGGGGGACACACTCTAGGAGTAGGTGGTGCTGAAGCATCTAACTTGTTTTTTTGTTTTCCCCTTGCCTGCTTTTTGGTGCCCTTCGGTGTCCTTGTGTTGGTGTTTCCAAAGGAATGGATTCCTCCAAATATGAGGTAGAGGTAATATGTCTAGTGGGAACAACAACAGGGATAATTGACATGGCAGGTGGTGCCAAATACTAGATTGGTAGTGCCTAATCTATGTTTGGCATGGTAAGTGTCACCATCACTTGATATGAGACGAAACCGAGCAATGGGTACAAGAAGGGGATTTGAGTGATAATGTATGGTAGAAACGTTGTATCACTCACGAAAGCCATATATGAGGTGGTTGTGGTTGGATGACTAGTCTGAGAGGATTCACCAAAAGAGGCGGTTACTACGATTACAAGCACAAATCTAGATATAGACATAAAAGAAGAGGTCTCTAGGGTATGTACCTAAGATAGTGGAATCCTTGAAAATGTTGAGCCCCACTTCTATGAAGGAGGGGCCAATTCTTAGCATCCCACAAGTGGTGACACACTATCAAGTAAGGGAGAGGCCCTAATCTCGTAGTGTGTAAGTTGGTTGATGGGTACAATCATTATATTGTGAGGAAAGTTCAAAGTCCAGAAGACCGATGATGCCACAACCTTCATGGAATACATGTAACTTCGTCCAAATAGGATATTATAATCCAAGGGGGCATCGAGGACCTCAATGTTAGTGAAAATTGTTTCGTCAACAAGTTATACTGACACATTCTAAAAGAGTCTTACTAGTTGTGAAGGGCGACCATCATATGCCCTCAAGGTAATGGACGAGGTTACAAGTTTGGGGGATTCCAATTTCCACCACACAATACTTGATACAATTCCTTATCATTAATCCAATGATGTATGATAATGTTGCATATGGTGACTTGAATCTAGAAAACGACTAATGATGGAAGTTGTGGTTTTGAATTATAGGATTTATTCCTTTGATAATCCAAAAATCTACATTAATCTTCTTCAACGAGTTTTTTTTTTCTCCCCTCGTAGTCTAAGAGTTCACACATAAATGGTTCTTGAGCTCTTGCTTTATTATTTAAACATTGAAGTTAACTCTCATAAATGTTACTTGAGTTCGTTGTTTATTATTAAAGCGTCAAAGTGAATACCAAACCAATTAAGCCTTCTTTGTTCATAACTTCCCTGTTGATGTGTCGAGAACTCTTTCTTTTTACCAATTTCTTTTCTTTTCTTTAGAGAACAACTTTTTATCATGTTGTGGACACGATATTTGTGAAAACAAGATGACCATTCTTAGAATTTAGTTTACTCATGTAGTTAATTATTGTTTTAATCCTATGAGAATAATATTTTTACTTGTAATATGCTTGCACTTGAATATTAATTTGACAATTTTGATGATCATTTCTTTATGTGACGAAGAGTCGACGATTTATAATGTGATATGCTTGAATATCAATTTGAAATTTTTGATGATCATCTCTTAATGTGGCGAAGAATTGATAATTTATAATGTTATATATGCTTGATTATATATAATAAAACTTTATACTAATATCTTCATTTTTCTCTTCCTTTCACTTTGAAGAGAGAGGGCGAAAATATTATTGATCATTGATGCATCTAAGAGAGATGAGAGAGCAAAACAACCAAATATCCACTCTAAAGAAATTGAGGCAAATGATATGAGCATGAAATTGAAAACACAATTAGTTTTCAAGAAACTCCCATACTGTAGTTGGAAAGGAAGTTAAAATTGAGGTTTGAAGGGACTTTTCCATTCCATGTAATTCTAGTGTTTAAATTAAAAAAAGTAGTTTTGTATTAACTTAAAGAAGAAAAGTCCAATTTCTAAAGGAAGTAAGTAGCTCCCTTCAAGTAGGTAGTTCAAATATGTAGATAAGTTGGGGACAATTTATTTGTTGAGCTTTGTTGATACATGATAATAACACAATTACACTTTTGCACTCTATCCATGCATAACTTGGCCATGATGAAATGCACCCAAGGTACCTTTCTTGTACTTTTTTTCAAAGTTTACGATGGCAATGTGAAGGCCATATGTAGTTTCACTTCGTAAATCTACGACATTATTTGTGATTCTATCGCTCTCTTGGCATAAAGAATTCCATTGCAAGATTTTTTGGCAGAAAACTTCCTCTTGTTGCAGTAGTTGATTGTTCAGAGAGATGATTTCTGAAATGAATTCTGGAAGCTTAGGATCATCCTTATGCTGATCATGGATAATCTGTATTTGTTTGTCTTTATCAGCCAGGCTTTTTTGATGTCCTGTTTGCATTTCTTGCAGTTGTTGTTGTAACTCTTCAAGTTTCAATTGTGCTTCCTTATTGGCCTGTACCTGTTGCAATTGCTGTTGCAGAGCTTTTACCTATTCTTCTTTTTCATCCAATAAAAGTTGTATCTCAACTGCTTTATCAATTGTTGCAGAAGCATAAGCTCCTGTTATCTGGGTTAACTTAGTGAGATTACAAGTAGGTTTTGTGGTAGGATCTTTCCATAAAACATCTACTTGTTCTGCTTCAGTAGCAATTGCACTTTCTATTTTTCTCCTTTTTCTCTGTCTCTTCACTACTGCTTTGTATTTTGGGCTGTAGAATACATCCAGAGGAGGAATGTCCTCTACATTAAGTACAATTTCAGAGGAGGGTGTGATTGGTATGTGCTCTGTCACTGTGACTGTGCTGCTTGTTCCTGTGTTCAAAACTTTGGTTGTTTGGACAGGGGTCTGTACATTCCGTCCTTCTACATTAATCAATTGGTTAAAGGTTTCCCATTCTTTGTCTAACTCAATGGTGACTGGTTGTTGTTGTTCATTGGTTGGAGGAGGATTTGTTTGTTGAGAAGTCAAAATTTTCTGTTGAGTAAGTTCTTTTGATTGTGCAGAATCTTTAATGGATTCTTCCATTTTATCTTCCTTTTCATTAGACTTATTGGAATGTTCAGAATCTCTGTCAGATTTTGATTTAGATTTACCTGTACTTGAACTGCCGTTAAGACTAACACTAGGAGTTTTCTCCCTTGCGGGCTCTAAGCGTAGATTATCCAAAGGAATAGGAATTAGTCTCCTTTCTCTGTAAAGCTTGAATTCCTGAAATTCCTCTGGAGATAGCTGAGCTTGAGCTGAATTCAAAACTTCTTTGAATGAATTTCTTGCTTGGAACATATCATCAAAAAGATCCTGTTCCCCGGAAAATTCCCTTACTTTGATTGCATTGGTAAAATTCTTAACAATATCATTTGGGTCAAATAACCTTCTCGAAAATTTAAACAGCTGTAGGCATGTAATGTTGCCTATCTCTTGAAATGCATGACCAATATCAAAAAGTGAAAAGGTTCCAAATTTTACGAGAAATTGTGGCCAAATGCCCTTTTTCTTCTCTTTTAAATCTTTTGTCATACCTCCCTGGCCACAGGTCTGATAAGAAATTTCCCGAGCTACAAGTCTATCTGGAACATATAGGGGTAACACATGGGGAGAAGCATAACTTCCAAAAACCCTAATGTAAGTGAACAATTCTTCTCCAAACCATCTCGCGACGGGGAGAATATCAACCTCTGTTTCTGAGGATAACCTCGGGGCATCCTTGTTATACAATGTTCTATACAATGGCAGCATTATTCCATGACAAATTTGGTAAAAATGGGGAACAAACTTAGACTCCCATAGTTCTTTATGGTACACATGAATGGGTAAAGGGTCATGGATAGTCCATTTCCAGCCCATCACAGGGAATTTAGAGACATAGCAGATGGCGTCCATGACATAAGCAGATAAATAAAAAGGCGGATAAACCCGCTGGGAAACATTTCGTTTGGACCGGTATTGAAAAATAGCAGTGGTCAAAGTATCAGATAGGATTTTAGCCCAGTCTACATTTGTAGAATTAACGGCCGCATTCAACAAAGGAAGCCATTCGGGTAAGATCATATTTATGTCAAGCTTTCCAAAAAGCCTGCATAACATGGCAGCAGTAAAACAATAAGGAGAGGTAAGCGAACCCGTGCTGTACATACCTTGTTTGTTTTTCTTCAATGGTTCACTTCTTTTGGTCCACTCCTTTGTGCATTCTGCCAAATTCGCATGTTCTCTGGCAAAATCTTCCATGAATTTTTTGTTGTAAGTCGCCTGTGGTTTTGGAAACTTATACATTAATCTCAAATCTTCTATGGTGAATGACTCGATTAGCTCTTCAGATGGAGTTTTGAATTGCCTGTCTGAAATATCGGCGCTATCCAGCACCCATCTCACCATTTCTGTGTATGGGAGAATCCTTGGCCTTGCTGCTATTCTATGTAGAAATGAGCAAGCCAAATCTCTGAGAGTTGCTTCAGACGTATCCTTGGAACCAACTGTAGCTACAACTTTTATCACCACAGGGTTTTCATCTTCTAACAGACTATACATTCCCTCCCAAGTGGATATACCAGCATCCTTGTTACAGGCGATGTTTGCATATAGCGAAGCCATTTCTTTGTTTTCAGAATTTGAACTCTTCTCCTTTTTACCCATAGTGTTTAGCGGAAGCTTTGTATAGTCGTTCGCTCCTTCGTGCCTGCGTTTTACGAATAAATGAGAGTAATGATATAAGAAAGGTGATGAGACTGTTTTGAATATGAAAGCGGATGAAATATAATATTTTAATTGTGAAACGACTTTCAATCTAAACACAATCTCATTTCACATTAATAATCAATCCAATCATTTAATATAATCATTAAAGCGCATAACGGATTTGACATATGGGAAGATTGCCTTGGGATAGCGCGCCTACATGAATCTGCGACATTGCGATCTGCGATTTGCTGCGCAATATAGCAATATCGCAATGTTGCAATATCGAAAAATGAAGTCCTCGCAGTTATAAGAATAGCGCAAAAGCGGGAATTGCGCAATAGCGCAAAAGCGCATATCGCAAAATCGCATGATCGCATTATTGAAAAGAGCGCATAACGTAAAATCGCAAAAGTGCATAATTGAAAAGAGCGCAAAAGATATTCATTAATCATTTCTGTTTTCTGCGCTATGCGATCTGCGACCAATGTGTTTTATCAAAGATATATACCATTTTGTTTATGGATGCGCTATCTTGTTTAAAGAGCAGTTTTATTAAAATCTATCATAAACTTAAGATTTTCGCAATATTCTTTCAAAGAGATTTCTATAGGTTTATGATAGAAAGTTTTATTTTCTAAGGCAAACAAATCCTAATTGTTTTTTGGATTTTTTAACTAAGGGTCCCCATTTATTTAGTATTATTACTAATATTAAATAAAAGGGGGGTTGTTGCTAGCCACAACAATTGGCGATTCACTGGAAGAAACAGTTATCTCTGAAAAAATAAAATGAACATTCTATCTTTAGTAAGTAAAGATTTTTTAAAGATAATGAAAACTATCTTAGGATGATTCAAATAAAATGTAACTATGAAAAAGAAATAAAAATCAATCACAATTTCTCTCTAATTCCTTAAGAATAAAAACATTTTTGGGTTATCTCAAGCTTTGATTAGTGTTAATAATGAAGTAAGTGGATTGTTCCAAGTTTTGGTTTTATAATATACTCTATTGCCATAGGTATTGCCTTTGCTTCCAGCAAACGTTTATAGTCTCGACACGGTTACCTTTAAACCATTAACCATTCATTGTCCCATCCAACTAAAATTATGACTTTTTAAAAGATAAATTCATAAGACCTATTATCTCATGTTTTTGTCTTTTTATTTATTTTTATTTTAAGAGCCATTGTTCTGGTTTGGTGGCCAGTTGATAACAATGCCATTCACTAGTTATAATTAAACTGAACAAGCTGGCTCGTGATGAGACCCCTTGTCTTATATTTATAAGCCATTACCCTGTTTTGGTATGCAGTATTGGTAATGTCAGTTTTATTACTCCTTATGAACATGGTAAGTCGGCTCAAAAGGAGACCTCTTATCTCTTAATTTTTTTTTTAAATTTCTTAGAATTACATTCTAAAAAATCACAACTTAAATGGATGGGGTGAAATAGTTTTATCCTTAAGAATCAATGGATGACAATTTTCGGAGTTTTTTGAGTTCCAAAACTTTGAAAAAATCTTTACTTTGACAGATAACCTTTCTTTGCTTGATAAACTTCTGATGATTTACATTCTTCTCAAGTTTTCAAAAGATCATGTAAATGATTGAAATATTCTTTCAAAGTTTATCATCTTATTTTAAACTATTTAAAAACTGTGATCATTACTTTTAAAAATTTTATTTACAAAAAATAAATATTTCTAATATTTTTCCGAAGAAATTTTCTTAAATAGTAAACAGTCAATCAGAGACTCATAAACAACCTTTATTTGTAAAAACAAAAACAATCAAAACTTTTGCAGAAAGAAATATGTACATTTTAAGAAGGGGTTACCTCCTTATGAAAAGAATTTCTTCAAGATAAGCCCATTTACAGGAAGAGATTCTCTCTTACCTGTTAGATCTTGAAGTATGAATGTATTTGAGCTTATCTTCTCAACGATCTGAAATGGTCCAAGCCACATTTTCTGAAACTTGGTATGCTTACCTTTTTCTTCGTGTGCTTTATCCCATTTCAAAACGAGATCACCAATTGATAAAAATTTTGAGCCGGTAGAACTTGCATCAAAAGAAGATTTTACAAGCTGTTGATGTTTTTCATGAGTAATTTTTGCTTTATTCCTATCTTCTTCTAGTTTAAGGATTTGATCATATCTCAATTGAATGGATGATGAAGGATTTTCTTCAATAAACTGCACTAAGGCTAATGATAGAAGAGTTAAATTTGATGGTATCACAGCTGCTTTTCCATAAACTAGATTGAAAGGTGAAGTCCCTATTGAAGCTTTTTCAGTGATACGATCAGCCCATAACGCAACGATTAAAGATTTGTGCCAATTCTTTTGATTTTGATCAACGATCCTTTTAATGATTTTGATAAGGTTTTTATTAGTGGATTCAGCCAAACCATTACCTTGTGGATAATAATTCATTGAATATTTTAATTTAAAACCTCTTTTGACTGCAAATTCTATTAGACTATTTCCAGAGAAGTAAGATGCGTTATCAAAAACAAGAGCTTGAGGTACACCAAACATGGTTATGATGAATTGATCTATGAAATCAATAATTGCATCTGAATTGGCTACCTTCAACAGTATTGCTTCTACCCATTTTGTAAAGTAATTAGTGGCAGTAAGGATGTACTTGTGCTGTTTGGAAGAATGAGGTACTATCTCACCAATAATGTCAAGCCCCCATTGTTCGAATGGTTGCTCGATAGTTACTGGTTGCAAAGGAAAAGCTGGCTTCCTTTGTCTTCCACTTGCAGTTTGACAAATTCTGCACTTCCTTACATAATTATGCGTATCTTTAAAAAGGGTAGGCCAATAATAACCAGCACGAATTATTTTGTGAGCTGTGGTATCACCTCCAAAATGACCTCCTGCTGGTCCATCATGTAGTTCCTGCAAAACCTTTTCAGCTTCAGTCTTTTCAAGACATCTTAATAAAATTGAATCATAATTTTTTCTAAATAACACATTATCAATTATCTCGTATTTAATATCCTTTAACCTTAAAACGCGTTTACTCTTATAGCTGAGATTAGAAGGAGCATACCCATTTTTCAAGTAATAGATAAGATCAGCATACTGAGATCCGGTATCTGTAACATTTATTTGACTTACTTGAATATCTTGATTTGAATCTTGATCTTCTGGTATGTTATGAGCGCCTGCCAATAATCTGCAAAAACCTTGTCCTCTAATAATCTTAGCTGGTTTAACATCAATATCATATTCTTGCAAGACTGTTACCCAGTTAGCTCTCTTTTCTCCTACTTCTTTTTGAATTAATAATTGCCTCACTGCAGAGAATGGGACAATAATTTTTGTATGTGTTTTCAAGAGAAAAGGTCTGAAATGCTTGATTGATTTAAACACAGCAAAGGCTTGTTTTTCAACATCGGAATAATTAAGCTCAGCTCCTTGCAGATTTGAGCTAAAGAAAGAAATTGGTGCTTCGATTTCTTGATCATTGAGTTGTGTTAAAACGACTGCATAGGATGTTTCAGTGGCCAGAGTATACAAAGTAAAATCTTTAGAAAAATCTGGGGTATTCAATGCTGGTGCATTAATGATAGCTTGTTTGATTGCCTCAAAAGCTTCTTTTTCTTTATGCGTCCATTTGAATATTGAATTCTTCTTGATCATATTTTGCATAGGTAAAACAATAAAAGAAAAATCAGGAATAAATCTTTTAACAAAATTGATCTGTCCAAGAAATGATTGCATGGATTTTTTGTTATGAGGTAAAGAAATATCAGAAATTTCTTTGTCTCTATCTGGATCAATATATATACCATCTTTTGACACAACAAATCCTAATAGTTTTCCTTCATCTAAAGCAAAGAAAGATTTCTTCGGATTTAAAGAAATACCAAACCTTTTACATCTTTCAAATATTTGTTTTAAGTCATGTAGATGATTGGCTCTCTTTTTTGAAAATACTGTTATGTCATCAAGATAAACAACAACTGATTTATTGATTAGACCTTTGAATGCTATGTCCATGGCTCTTTGAAAAGTTGCTCCTGCATTTATTAGACCAAAAGACATTTTCTGATAAGCGTAAGTTCCCCATTTTGTTCTAAAAGTTGTTTTTAATCTGTCATCTGGATGAACTAAAACTTGATTATAGCCCGAAAATCCATCGAGAAAAGACATAAGTTCAGAACCAACTACCTTTTGAAGTATCTATTCCATGGTTGGCAATGGGAAATTGCCTTTTAAACATGCCTTGTTTAAATTTCTGAAATCAATACATATTCTTATATCACCATTCTTCTTCCTTACAGGTACCATATTGGAAACCCAATTGGAGTGCCTGACAGGAAAAATGATTTTGGCTTGTAAAAGCTTATTAAGTTCTGATTTGATTTGACTTTCGAGATTTGGATGGATTTTTCTCAACTTCTGTTGAACAGGTTTAATATCAGGAAGCATTGGAATTGTATGTTGAATAATTGAAGTATCATACGTTTTTAAATCATCATAATTCCAAGAAAAAACATTTTTATATTTGTTCAACAGTTTTATGAAAGCATTCCTTTCCTCTGATGTTAAATTGAGTCCTAAGTTAACGTTTTGAGGTTTAGAATCAGAACCAAGATTTACTAATTCAAACTTCAAAGTGGAACTTTGAAGTTTCGAATTAACAACTTTCTTGAATCTGTCTCTAATGTCATATAAATCCTTTAATTTAACAACAGATTTTGGAATGGGGTTTTCATTACCTTTTGAAGAAATTTGTAAATCATGATCATCTTCGTCAATAATTTGCTCATCATATGATTTCTCTGAAGTCATGAAATTTAGAATATCTTGATCATGATAGAAAAATCTCCAGTTTGTAACATTATCTGGGACAGATGGACGAAAAATCAATTCTACAGAAACCTATCAGGACTACAATCTTCAGCAGGTAGGAGTCTAGATGCAACATTAGCTAACAAGTCAGCTGATGTATTCTGATTCCTAGGAATAGGAGAAATATTGAATGCTAAAAAATGAGTGGTGAGGTCTTGTACTAGGGTTTGATAGTGTTTAAGATGTCCTGAAAGGCAATGAATAGTATTCCTCACTTGTTTAATGACAATTTCGGAATCACCAAAGAATTTCAAGTATTTAACATCTAACCCTATAGTTTTATAAAGTCCTTGAACCAAGGCTTCATATTCTGCGGTATTGTTAGTACACTCAAATTCTAACCTGCATGACATCATGGTTTTCTCCCCATTTGGATCAATTAAGATACATCCAGCTCCAGCTCCATCACTAGACTTCGATCCATCAAAATATAACGACCAAAATAAAGACTTATCTATTGACTTATCTACAATTACATCAGAAATAATTACAATTCTGGAAGTATCAAATTGTGAAAAATTTTCTATCTGAGAAACAAAAGTATTTACAGAAAAAGGTGATTGAGGAGCTTTGAAATTTCCAAGGAATGATTCAGCAGAATAACCTCCAAGAATATTGTTGTTGAATGCCACAGGCTCATTAGGTTGTTCGAATTCAGTGACAGTGTGCGTCATATGTTTTTCTTGTTCAATTTTGATTTGATTTGGTTTCCCTTTGTAGGGAAGCCACATATGTGAATAATCAGTTGAGATATAACCGTTAAGTTTCGCAGACCAGTCCCTGCTCAAGATTAATCCATAGAATTCAGGAATATCAGCAATCAGAATATCAATTCTTTGGACAATCCTAGGATCTGAGGCTAATCTGATAGTAACTGAATTTATTTCTCCTACCATTTGGACTTTAGAGCGATCCAACTGAACGATATGAACTGCTGATTTCTGTGGTTCAATATTCAATTTAGCACAGACAGAAGTAGGCATTATATTGGAAGAAGCTCCAGAATCAATCAAATAATTGTGCAGATTTTTATTATACATCTCATAAGTCAAAAGAAAAGGAGGAGTTTGAGAATTTGACTTTTCCCCAATGAGCACAGTATCAGTAGCATCTACTTTATCTGGTGGCTTACCAGTTCCTCTTGCTGCTTTTGCAACTACACCGCTTGGTAAAGGAGCAATTGGTGTAGCATTTAATTCTTTTAATAGCAACTTTTGCTGGTGTTTCAGTTTGCTGAGTTCATGTAAGGAAATGTTAGCTTTGATCTTTTTCATGTCCTCAACAATGTTGTATTCCATAGGGTCTGACACTACTAAAGTCTTTGTTGTTGATGTAGGCAGATTAGAGGATGATGGCTGATTTTGAGTAGGTAATGAGGAAGTTTTCTTCACAGTAGGTTTGTCTTTGGTACTTGGAGTTGTAATTTTCTTTTTTGGAACTGTTTGCATTGGTTCTGCTGTAGATTTACTCCTAGTACTTACAGGCATAGCTTCTTCACTATCAGAATTAGGGAGAATAAAATCCCACATTCCATTCAATTCAGCTATTTCTTCATTTTTGTCTTCCTGATCTGATACTATAGATGTGTCATCTTCTTCTTCTTCTTCCTTTGATTCTGCATTAGAGATTGCATTAGGAGGTTTAGATTCAACTTGGTTTCTTCTGAAATTTCGGAATGGTTTCTTGGTAGAAGTTTCAGCTACTTGTTTTTTGATCTCAATCATTTCATTTGACAAGGTTTTAAGAACTTTATGTAAACCTTCCATGTCATATGGATCTTTGGCCTTTTTCTTTGAATCATCTCTAAAGCTGACCTTCTTTGATTTCCTTTCTTCAAGAGCATTTTTCTTTTCCAGAGAAGTGATACGTTTTTCTACTGCAATAGCTTCTTTCATATTCTCAGCTAATGTAGGCTTTGCAGCTCTGTCCACGAAAATTGCTATGTTTGAGGGTAAGGCAGTTATGTACCATTCAATTCTGACCTGTTCACTGGGCTGTGAATCTACGTGGATTTTGTTCAAGAGTTTGTTGAATCTAGCGTTGAATTCTTTAATGGGTTCCTTGGGTTCTATTTTCAAATTTGAGAGATCATTGAGTAAAGTTGCAATTGATCAGTCATCTCCAAATTTGGTCAGAAAATGATCTGCAAAAATGTCCCAACTCGTTATGGATCCTGATGGTAATGAAAAGTACCATGATCCTGCTGTTCCTTGAAGAATATAAGGGAATAGTCTAACTACAACATCTTCCTGTGTGACTCCATTCAAATTAATAGCCAGCATAAAGTTATTGATATGTTCTTCAGCTTGAATGTTAAGATCTGGGCTAAACTTTGGAAGCCATTTTCCAGGATTGTCTGGTAAATCATATAAAGGTGCAGCCATGTTGACTGCTCCTGGAGTAGACCATGGTCTCTGTGCCATTATCAGAACAACTATTAGAGGGATAGTATAAACTGGTGGTGTTTGAATATAAGTTGTTGGAATAGACAATGTTGAGATTAATGAGGATTGAGGAGAAGATGTTTGTGGAGATGATATGGAAACGACTGTACTTTGTTGAGAAGGGATTTCGGAAACAGGTATTTGAATATTAGAGGTTGAACTTACTGATTCCGATTGGGTTTTTCTTGTCTTGACTCTACTAGGTAAAGGGAATTCTTTGGGAGAAATACCAAGTTTTTCACTTTGAAGCCTAGTAAGAGGTTTGGAAGAAACAAATTTTGAAGTTACACTACCTTCAGATATTTCAGAGTCTTCAAGAGATAATGAGAATCCTTTCAATTTATGAATTAGATCTTGAACTTCAGGAGACTCAGGATGTTGATTGTCTGAATGTTTTGAGATTTTGGTAGTGGGTGTATGAATATTTTCTGCAATTTCTTCTCTAGGATTTTGAATTTCAGAAGAAATTGAAGAATTTAATGAGGGTGTTTTTCTCTCGGAATGGCTTGTGGATAGAGATTTACTTGCCATTCATAGCTCAGGCCCTCCTCCTAGTGCCAAAAATGTTGAAGCCTAGAAATTCTCTGCTTCAAACATCGGGGAAAACCACCCAGTCAGGACCTTAAGACAGCTCCTTTTCCGTTTGGAATGGTGGCTCCGACTGGATTTAAAGGACCAGTTTCCTTGTAACTAAGTGGATTGGATTGGATGGGTGGAAATGGGACTAAATTAACTAAAATAAAACTATCTAATTTAAGCTAAATACTGGTAAAGAAATTCTAATACTAACCCGGGTAATTATATGTGAATACAACTTAAGATTGTTCCAATTCAACAATAACCATGAAAATGTATTATTAATTAAATCGAAATGTGCAGAAACAAATAAAGATAACTCTGTTTAAGAAATTAAACAGAGTTATATTAGCATATTGCATTCATCATTGTATACCATCTACATGTAATTATGAAAAATAACGTTTCAATTATACTCATAAATGATATATAAAAGGAAGCGTTGTGAAAACAAATATACATATAAATGATAGCAATTTTAAAACGAATATCATAAGACAAAAGAAATCAACAGTAAACAGATAGAAATACCTTGCTCATCTTGATGAATTTCAGATGCAATCTGATACTCTATCCAGTAACTATGATGCAAAATCAAATTCCAAAGGTACAGAAATGCAACACTTCAAAGATAATTTCGCATGAAAATCACTAGATGTGATCCTTTTCAAAAAATATATAAGACAATGGAGTACAGAAATGCAATCTCCAAGTCCAAAAATATTAAGATCCAGGACCCCTCTCTAAATGCATAAGAGGGGTTTAAATACTACTTAACTAACTCTAAAAATAGTTTATTACAAAAATTAAGGATTCGGTTCAATGACCGTCCTTTTCCTAGGCTAAAATACAGTGAAATTAAAACTAAATCTATCTATCTATGAACTTGATCTTTGATCTTGCAGGCATCTAGCATAGTTTTGAGAAGATGCGGTTGACCGACTTCAGAATTCAACTGTCCTGAGAAGACAAAGTCGGCAAACGTAGGAGCAATATTCTCTGTAGCATTGATGATACAATTGAGAGCACTGTGCTGACTGTGTGGCTTTACCAAGTACATCCAGTATGAGTCCCAATTCAATCTTGTCAGCCCTTGGATGGATTTTGCTCTTTCTTCTGCCTTTTGCCTCCATTCTGTTTGCAACTGATTTGCCTGTGGGAGATATCCTGGAACAGTTTCTGGGATCAAATTAGCTTTGTGTAAATTGTCATTTACACAATCTGTAAGAGTATTTGCCGCTGTAGCCGCCTCCTCTACTGCCCTTTCTGCCCTTCTGATTTGTGCATCCCAGTTATTGAACATTATTTCTTTATGGTTTTCATTAATGATGGGTGCACCAGCTTTTCTGCCTTCTTCTGTCTTTTGCCATGCAAGATAATCATTGATATTTTCATTAATCAAATCATAATCATTTCGTAAATCTACGACATGATTTGTGATTCTATCGCTCTCTTGGCATAAAGAATTCCATTGCAAGATTTTTTGGCAGAAAACTTCCTCTTGTTGCAGTAGTTGATTGTTCAGAGAGATGGTTTCTGAAATGAATTCTGGAAGCTTAGGATCATCCTTATGCTGATCATGGATAATCTATATTTTTTTGTCTTTATCAGCCAGGCTTTTTTGATGTCCTGTTTGCATTTCTTGTAGTTATTGTTGTAACTCTTCAAGTTTCAATTGTGCTTCCTTATTGGCCTGTACCTGTTGCAATTGCTGTTGCAGAGCTTTTACCTGTTCTTCTTTTTCATCCAATAAAAGTTGTATCTCAACTGCTTTATCAATTTTTGCAGAAGCATAAGCTCCTATTATCTGGGTTAACTTAGTGAGATTACGAGTACGTTTTGTGGCAGGATATTTCCATAGAACATCTACTTGTTCTGCTTCAGTAGCAATTGCACTTTCTATTTTTCTCCTTTTTCTCTGTCTCTTCACTATTGCTTTGTATTTTGGGCTTTAGAATACATCCAAAGGAGGAATGTCCTCTACATTAAGTACAATTTCAGAGGATGGTGTGACTGGTATATGCTCTGTTACTGCGACTGTGCTGCTTGTTCCTGTATTCAAAACTTTGGCTGTTTGGACAGGGGTCTGTACATTCTGTCCTTCTACATTAATCAATTGATTAAAGGTTTCCCATTCTTTGTCTAACTCAATGGTGACTGGCTGTTGCTGTACATTGGTTGGAGGAGGAATTGTTTGTTGAGAAGTCAAAATTTGCTGTTGAGCAAGTTCTTTTGATTGTGCAGAATCTTTAATGGATTCTTCCATTTTATCTTCCTTTTCTTTAGACTTATTGGAGTGTTCAGAATCTCTGTCAGATTTTGATTTAGATTTACCTGTACTTGAACTGCCGTTAAGACTAACACTAGGAGTTTTCTCCCTTGCGGGCTCTAAGCGTAGATTATCCAAAGGAATAGGAATTAGTCTCCTTTCTCTGTAAAGCTTGAATTCCTGGAATTCCTCTAGGGATAGCTGAGCTTGAGCTGAATTCAAAACTTCTTTGAATTAATTTCTTGCTTAGAACATATCATCAAAAAGATCCTGTTCCCCAGAAAATTCCCTTACTTTGATTGCATTGGTAAAATTCTTAACAATATCATTTGGGTCAAATAACTTTCTCGAAAATTTAAACAGCTGTAGGCATGTAATGTTGCCTATCTCTTGAAATGCATGACCAATATAAAAAAGTGAAAAGGTTCCACATTTTACGGGAAATTGTGGCCAAATGCCCTTTTTCTTCTCTTTTAAATCTTTTGTCATACCTCCCTGGCCACAGGTCTGATAAGCAATTTCCCGAGCTACAAGTCTATCTGGAACATATAGGGGTAACACATGGGGAGAAGCATAACTTCCAAAAACCCTAATGTAAGTGAACAATTCTTCTCCAAACCATCTCGAGACGGGGAGAATATCAACCTCTGTTTCTGAGGATAACCTCGGGGCATCCTTGTTATAATGTTCTATACAATGGCAGCATTATTCCATGACAAATTTGGTAAAAATGGGGAACAAACTTAGACTCCCATAGTTCTTTATGGTACACATGAATGGGTAAAGGGTCATGGATAGTCCATTTCCAGCCCATCACAGGGAATTTAGAGACATAGCAGATGGCGTCCATGACATAAGCAGATAAATAAAAAGGCGGATAAACCTGCTGGGAAACATTTCGTTTGGTCCGGTATTGAAAAATAGCAGTGGTCATAGTATCAGATAGGATTTTGGCCCAGTCTACAATTGTAGAATTAACGGCCACATTCAACAAAGGAAGCCATTCGGGTAAAATCATATTTATGTCAGGCTTTCCAAAAAGCCTGCATAACATGGCAGCAGTAAAACAATAAGGAGAGGTAAGCGAACCCGTGCTGTACATACCTTGTTTGTTTTTCTTCAATGGTTCACTTCTTTTGGTCCACTCCTTTGTGCATTCTACCAAATTCGCATGTTCTCTGGCAAAATCTTCCATGAATTTTTTGTTGTAAGTCGCCTGTGGTTCTGGCAACTTATACATTAATCTCAAATCTTCTATGGTGAATGACCCGATTAGCTCTTCAGATGGAGTTTTGAATTGCCTGTCTGAAATATCGGCGCTATCTAGCACCCATCTTACCATGTCTGTGTATGGGAGAATCCTTGGCCTTGCTGCTATTCTATGCAGAAATGAGCAAGCCAAATCTCTGAGAGTTGCTTCAGACGTATCCTTGGAACCAGCTGTAGCTACAACTTTTATCACCACAGGGTTTTCATCTTCTAACAAACTATACATTCCCTCCCAAGTGGATATACCAGCATCCTTGTTACAGGCGGTGTTTGCATATAGCGAAGCCATTTCTTTGTTTTCAGAATTTGAACTCTTCTCCTTTTTACCCATAGTGTTTAGCGGAAGCTTTGTACAGTCGTTCGCTCCTTCGTGCCTGCATTTTACGAATAAACGAGAGTAATGATATAAGAAAGGTGATGAGACTGTTTTGAATATGAAAGCGGATGAAATATAATATTTTAATTGTGAAACGACTTTCAATCTAAACACAATCTCATTTCACATTAATAATCAATCCAATCATTTAATATAATTATTAAAGCGCATAACGGATTTGACATATGGGAAGATTGCCTTGGGATAGCGCGCCTACATGAATCTGCGACATTGCGATTTGCGATTTGCTGCGCAATATCGCAATATCGCAATGTTGCAATATCGAAAAATGAAGTTCTCGCAGTTATAAGAATAACGCAAAAGCGGGAATTGCGCAATAGCGCAAAAGCGCATATCGCAAAATCGCATGATCGCATTATTGAAAAGAGCGCATAACGTAAAATCGCAAAAGCGCATAATTGAAAAGAGCGCAAAAGATATTCATTAATCATTTCTGTTTTCTGCGCTATGTGATCTGCGACCAATGCGTTTTATCAAAGATATATACCATTTTGTTTATGGATGCGCTATCTTGTTTAAAGAGCAGTTTTATTAAAATCTATCATAAACTTAAGATTTTCGCAATATTCTTTCAAAGGGATTTCTATAGGTTTATGATAGAAAGTTTTATTTTCTAAGGCAAACAAATCCTAATTGTTTTTTGGATTTTTTAACTAAGGGTCCCCATTTATTTAGTATTATTAGTAATATTAAATAAAATGGGGGTTGTTGCTAGCCACAACAGAAAGGGAGAATTCTCTTGGTCCACAATTGAGAGTCTGACCTGTATTAAACAATGAATGACAATTGAAAAATTGTCTGATTATACACATATTCTGATATGATTTGTTAAGCATGTCTAGCAATATGCAGTCCAAACACACTTTAACAGGCCAATGATATTCCTAACCTTTGCATCAGGAGCAAAACCCTTCAAGAACTTCACTTCGACCCAACCTTGAAGACCTAGCAGAGGAAGGAGAGCTAATATCAAAAACAGTAAGAGGTTTGTCCATCCACTGACCTTGAATTTTCACTATTATCAAACCATCCAATCTCCTGGTAAACAATCTTGTTAAACATCAATGATCGAATACGTTGCACAAGTCTGCCACCAGCAACAGCGAAACAGTACATCTGTGTTGGTGCGACGAGGAGGCAAGTAGCTGCCAACACTAAATACATAAGTGCCCAGAAACTGACATATTTTCGAAGCTTATGCGGAGGTTCGTAGAAACTGGCAATAGCATTTGAAAGCAAGAGACCAAAAATAGGAAATACAACCCCATTTACAACTGCCGCAATGGATCCCAATAAGAACACTGGAGCCTCTGGCTTGTTAAAAGAGGAACATCTTCTAAATATTTTGACTGACCATCTTCCAAATCTCCCGGCCTTTTGGACCAAAACCGATTCATGAAGCTCTTATTTGGCTTGCTTTCATCTACTTGAACATCATCCTGGAGACCAACTACATCAGGCAAGGAAGATGAAGATGAAACAGAGTTATGACTAGCACCGACTCCCGATGACCCAATGGTCCTGGAATGATGCAACTGTATTTCCATCAGCTCAGAATCATTTGCATATTGTTCTTTTGATGGATGCATTTCCTGCAGACGTATAAGCTGGGAGAATGCTCCAGATGTGTTCATGATGAGCTGGGAGTACGAACCTGAAAATAAAATTTCTCAGATCTATTAATAAATCTGCATGAGTAATGAGTAATGAAGAAGAGTCACTTCACGAAGCTTGTTGCAAAATAACAATTACTTTTCATTGGGTTGAACAATGGGGACGAACACTTTACAGAGCTCATAGCTAGAATGGCACAAGGAACGGAGAAGAAATGGTTTAGTTACAAGTAAGTGGATGCTAGATTGTTGATTTCTTTGCTGTTTGTTAATAAAGATTAAAAATTGAAGCATTGCAAAAATTTACCCTTTTCAACAATACAGCCACGCTATACCACAGCGATCATATCAGCATTTCTGACAGTGGTCAGACGATGTGCAACAATAATTGTTGTTCTATTTGTCATAATTCTATCAAGAGCTTCTTGAACCACTCTTTCATACTCTGCATCCAAGGCACTAGTAGCTTCATCGAGGAGGAGAATTCGGGGATCTTTCAAAATAGCCCTAGCAATTGCAATTCTTTGCTTTTGACCTCCAGATAATTGGGTACCATGCTCTCCGACCATTGTATCAAACCCCTAGGAAAGAGCATCCATGAACTGTCAGCATACACAAAATCCATGTGCAAAAGAAATGCATTTCCACAAGGAGGAACAACACCAATAATCAAGATCTATTTCTACAAACCTGAGGCATGGTACTAATAAATACCATGACTGTCAGCATACACAAAATCCATGTGCAAAAGAAATGCATTTCCACAAGGAGGAACAATACCAATAATCAAGATCTATTTCTACAAACCTGAGGCATGGTACTAATAAATTTTGCCACATTAGCCAGCTCTGCAGCAGCCTGTATTTCCTCTAGTGTTGACCCATCTTTACCATAGGCAATATTCTCCTTAATAGTGGTTGCAAAGAGAGCAGGTTCCTGGCTTACAAGTCCAATTTTTTGCCTTATCCATTTAAGTTGAAATTGTTTGATATTGACACTATCTATAAGCACTTCACCAGCTTGTGGATCATAGAATCTCTCTATAAGACTTATAACAGTGGACTTCCCACTTCCACTCTCTCCAACTAAAGCTGCAGTGGTACCACTGGAAATTTCCAATGAAAACCCAGAAAATATTTGAACATCATGCCGTGCTGGATAACTGAAGTGTACATCTTTAAGCTCAATATCACCCTGAATATCCTCAAGTACCAATCCATTTGTATCATAGACATCAATCTCTGGCTTTCTATCAATTGTCTCAAACATTTTGTAAGCTGCTGCTTGTCCAGCTCCAAAGGCATTTAAACATGGCGACGTCTGGCCCAGAGACCTGCAATCCAGCAAAATATTTATCATCTTATTCTCATCAATTAACATGAATTTATCTAGTTTGAATAAGTAAAAAGCCATATAGTCAAATTTCCTGATCAAGTGACAATAGTTCATTTCACAATGTACATTCAACTTACATGCCTCCAGTCAGAACTGCAAAGATGATAGTCATCACTTTGCCGTCGGAATACCCTCCATTAATAACTAACCGTGATCCATACCAAAGAGCCAATGCATAGCTGCATAACGCAATACATAGGAGAAACCCAACACCAAAACCAGCTGCCAACCCTTGGCGAGCAGCAGCCTCGTAAGCAATCGCAAGGGACTTTTCATAATTAGTCGCAGCATTCTTCTCCCCAGTAAAAGACGCAACCTAAAAGTAACTAATCCGTGTTATTAATCTGAATAGGTTATATAGAATACAGCTTGTGCTTTGTTCATCATATTCTTACCGTCCTGATTGCCCCAATTGTCTGCTCCACAACATTTCCTGCTTCCGCATATGCTTGCTGGCCTCGGCTTGTCATCTTTGATATTATCATTGTCATAGCACCGCCTGCCAGTGTAAGGAGGGGAATCATAGCTAGCAATACTAGGGTAAGTTTCCATCCATCGATGAAGGCCACAATAAAACCTCCAAAGAATGTGGACAGGAGCTGGATGAATTTCCCAACCTGAACAAACAACGGCAAATATAAACATATGAGAAAGGTTATTGTACATACTACAATGTTATATGGAAAATGCAA
The DNA here is from genome assembly GCA_034641835.2 of Pinus albicaulis. Classification (NCBI taxonomy): domain Eukaryota; kingdom Viridiplantae; phylum Streptophyta; class Pinopsida; order Pinales; family Pinaceae; genus Pinus; species Pinus albicaulis. The sequence goes on from CM076579.1 coordinate 1,388,451,336, forward strand.
AAGAGAAATATAACGAGGATTGCTATACATGTTGAAAATATTTTTGTAGTGTGAAAATGCATGGAGAAATGACAGCCAAAGCTTCGCTCCGATTCCAACTTTTACGGGGAAAAACCATGAAATGCTGTTGATCAAAATGATGATATTGAAGGCTCAAGATGTTTGGGGTCGGGTCGTGTAGGTCGTGGATATATAAAACTAGCAAAAGAAATAGTCGAATAGTCCTGACAAATGCCCAAAGGAATTAGTTGAAACAAAATAGAATGAAGGATGCAATGCATTGCATCTCATCCAAAATGAGATGGTGGAATATTACATAGTTTTCTAAGACTGCTTAGCATATCTTGGAGAACGATTATTAGAGTGTCACCAAAGTGAATACAGCGAAACTGCCAACCTTGAGAAAAACTCCAGTAATGAAGGCGTGAGAGTTGATAGATTAGTAAATGATTTGAATAATGAAAATTTTAATTTAGTTGAAGCTGTATAGTGAACATGTGTGGAATTAGGAGGTAGTCCAAAAAGTTGTTTGGACCCTTTTCAAAAAGTTTGATTCAGAAGTTGAGGAAATCGATGAAGTTGAGTCTTGAAAACATATTCAAGACTCAAGTTTCTCTTTCTATGGGTAATGGAAGATAAAAAACACAGGAGGCAGAGGCAAAAGGCAAAAGCTAGCATAGCAATGAGGAATATTATTGCAATGGCAAAGGCTCACAAAGGTATGATAAATCTAAGATCATATGTTATTATTATAATAAACTATTTTATCATGTGAGAATGTAGGAAGAAACAAAATGAATTAGAAAAACAAAATGTAATTATTAAAATATCTCTAAGTCTATTAAGGGAAGAAATAAACTTTATTGAAATGTTTCTAAGTTTATTAAGAGAGGAAATAAACTGATTTAGAAAAACAAAATGCAATTATTTAAATATATCTAAACTTATTAAGAGAATTTTGAGGTCTAAAATGGGTCTCCTAACGAAAATAATAAAACAACAGTTAAAATAATAAAATAAGAGTTACAAAGCACTGAGGTTATCTCAATTGGTCAAGTGCTCATCATTAAAGCACCTTTGCTATTCAGAGGTTACAGGTTTAATTCTCTCAACACTCTCGGGGTCAAGCTCCGTGGTTGAGCCGACAGGAAGTGACTCCTTCGGGTGGATCTACTGAGTAAAAATATTTTGTGGACGTAGTAATTACCTATCTTCGGGGTCCAAGTTGCAAATTTTTAAAGGAAAATAAAGGAAATTACTTTTTTTTTTAAATTGTATTTTTTGCTTATCACATTATAGATTTACTTTTACTCAAATGTCAAGTGTAGATATCCATTAGATGTAGAATTAAATTCCACATCCAACAAGCACCTTCTCTGCATACTTTTGAGTAGACTAACATGTATTTTCATTTTTTCCGATGTGGCTCGACTCATAAGTACACAAAATGTGTCTACAGTTGACATTGGAGTAAACCTATAAGGAGATTAGCCCAAAAAAACAATTAAAAAAATATTTTTCTTCTTTTCTCTTCAAAATATATATCCCTAGGGATGACATCATTATCTTGAATCTTATTGGATCTTTTAAAATGAATTTTGTTAGTACATTTTCGTTGTGAGACCCATTTTTTATGTCAAAATTACCCTAATGAATAATGAATACTTTTTGTTTCTTATCTCTATTGTCTTCCATGAAACCTTGAATGATGCATGGATTTTGGATAGTGCATGTAGTAATCACATGATTGGTAATATAGATTTAATTTTGAATTTGGATGTATCGATAAAAACAAAAGTGAATTTATGCATAGACTCTATTGCTGATGTTTAAGGGAAAATGAGTTGTTAATTTCATAACCAAATAGGGCCATCAAAAACATATACAAGATATGTTATATGTTGTGAGTTTGAAACATATCTTGATAAGCCTTGGCCAAATCACTTGAAATGGGTATAATATTGTCTTCAAGGGGGAAGAGTGTTTCTTTTATGATAAGACTCCTATTAGGAATTTTATTGTTAAAATTGAGATGACCAATGCTCAAATGTATGTGCTTGTCATGAATTTTTGTGAACGAGATACTTCATTTTCCCGAAAAACAAACTCCATGGGTTTTTTTTGTTAAGGTATCCCAAATATGGTCATCTTCATTTTAGTGGTTTGAAGTTGTTGTGGTAGAAAACGACATTAAGAGGTCTTCCTTTCATTCCATGAACCAGTTGGCACTTGCGAATGATTCATTCTTGCATCTAGGGACAATTTCTCTAAACGTGTATCCCATAAAGCAAACAATCCCCCAGAGTTGGTTCATAATGACTTGTGTAATGCAGACTCAGTGGTTTGGAGGAAGTTTTCATTTTCTAACTTTCATAAATGAATATAGCAGAAAGACTCGGGTCTACTTCCCTGGGAAGAAATCATAAACATTTAACAAGTTCAAAGAATTCAAAGCTTTGGTCAGGAAGCAATGTGGCAATTAGATTAAAGTGTTGAGATCACGATATAGGAGGAAAATATGATTTGAATGAGTTTAATGATTTTTTCAAAAAACACTGCATCAGACAACAATTCACATCGAGATATACACTTGTAGCATAATGGTGTAGTCAGGAGGAAAGACTCAGAATTATCATGAATATGGTAAAGAACAAGTTGAAAGGGAAAAACTTATCTCATGAAATTTGGGGAGAAGTATATATATACCAGGAGGAAAGACTCAGAATTATCATGAATATGGTAAAGAACGCGTTGAAAGGGAAAAACTTATCTCATGAATTTTGGGGAGAAGTAGAGTAGTGTGTGTGTGTGTGTGTGTATAGAACAAGCTACTACTTTCTTAATGAGTTACCCTCTAGAATTATGGAAAATAACATGCCACAAGAAGCATGGTCGATAAGAGTTCTTGTGTAGCACACTTCAAAGTTTTTAGTTGCATAGCTTTTGCCCATGTACCTAAATGACTGAGGATCAAATTGGATGACAAGAGCAAGAAATGTATTTCCATTGGATACAATGAATATTCCAAACCTTAAAAATTGTACAATCCCATGACTAAGAAAGTGATGATAAACATAGATAGAGTGTAAACAAGAAAGAATATGGGATATAAGTATTAACAAGTCCAGTGACCATTGGAGCAATAATTTTACACATTGAAGAAGCAATAGAATAATAACAAGTTGAACAACAAGGTTTACACGTGCCATCACTAGGTAAGATTACTCCATCAAAGACCTCAAGAAATTTAATTTGAGGAGAACCATACAATTCATCAAGTTCGTCTATTCATTGTCCTCAATCTAATAATAATTTTGAGTCTAGTCTTAGAAAGATGAGAAGCCCGCAAGATATATATGAAGAGTTAGGTGCTCATTCAAATTATGCATTGTCTCAAATCCCTTAGTGGTTTTGCAAGTACACCCACATGACAATTTACGCAAAAATAAAACCAATCAAAGATGAACAATGGGTTAAGGAAATGGATGACCAAATAGATTCCATTAAGAGAAATGAAACATGGGATCTAGTAGACTTGCCAAAAGATAAAATGCATTGGAGTGAAATGGGTTTATAAAAATAAATTTAATGAAAAAATATTGAGTGGACATATATAAGGTAAGATTAGTAGCAAAGGGGTTTTAACAACAACTTGGAATTGAGTTTGGATAAACATTTGTAGCTATTTCTATTTTAGACACATACAAGCAACATTAACATTGGTTTCCCAAAATAAGTGGAAGGTGTACCAAATGGATATGAAATCTATATTTCCAAATTGCATTACGGAAGAAGAAGTTTAAGTGTAGTAGCCAATAGGATATGAAATCATGATATGAAGACGAAGTGTACAGGTTGAAGAAATCTCTTCATGGGGTCAAAAAAGTTCCAAAAGCTTAGTACATAATGATAGATTCATATATGATCAGTGAAGGCTTCAACAAAGGCAATAATAAGCCTACACATTACAAAAAGGAAAATCAACATGGCCAAATTTTAATTGTTTTCCTATATGTCAATGATATAATTTATATTGGTGAATGAGTTTTAATCACGTATGAAATAGGTGTTTGAGATGACTTATGGGCTTGATGAAGTTTTCTCTTGGCATGGAGGTTAATAATTCAAAACATGGGATTTTTAAATATAAAAAAAAAATGCATTTGATTCGTTAAAAATATTTAGAATGAAAAATTGTAAAACAACACCCACACTCAGCAAAAAAGAAAAAAGAAAAAAGGTGCAAATGCAAATTTGACATCATTTGACAAGAGATTAGCTGAAAGTCTCATGTATCTTAGTAATACTAGACTACATATTATGTATGAGTTAACTTGACTTCTATATTTATGGACACAACTAAAGACATGCATTGGAAAGTTGTAAAAAGAATTATGAGATACATTACAAGAATAACATGATATGGTATTTTATATTCAAGAACAAAGAATGATTTTTTGATTGGATATATGGATAGTGATTTTATAGGTTGTCTATATGATAGGAATATCACTTCATAATATGTTTTCCATGATGGTTCAAAAGTCCTTTCATGGAATTCTAAGAATCAACCCATATTGACGCTCTCATTAGCATAGGCATAATATTTAGTAACAACAATTGTAGCCTATCAAGCAATGCGGCTACAGAGAGTTATCAATGATCTTCAAACAAAGACGAGGAGAACAAACCCCAACCTACTGTGACAACAACTTACCAATACCACTATACAAAAATTATGCTTTTCACTAAAAACGTAAGCTTATAGATACTAGATATCATTTTATTAGAGAGCTTGTAAATAAGGGGGCTATTTATTTAAAACCGTGTAAATCACAAGGCTAGTTGGCTAACATATTCACAAAGCTATGGGAACAAATGTTTTAAATTTCATAGGTAAAATTTAGGAGTGATAGATGTTGAAGTGTTTAGTCAATTTAGGGTGTGGTGTGGGGGGGGGGGCGGGGGGGTTAGAGTAATGTAATTACACCACTATTTAGTTTTCTCTTTCGTTACAACCTTGAGTTACAAATAGATAATTAATGATCACCCATACTATCGTAACTTATATTTTACATATATAGAATAAATATTGATAATGTGGGATGTTAAGCATCAGTTTGTAATTCATTTTATTATTCTTCATTTATTTGTGTTTGTAGAAATAATCAAATGCAAGTGTCATTTATTTTCCTATGATTAACATCTTTTGTTAAAAATGAAAAATATAACTACTTCAACATATTTAGAAAATAATGTTTGAATGTTTTTGCTAATGATCTAGGTGGATCTTGGTGGCCACCAACCTATTTTACTTGAACCCTCACCATTGTACCATTATTTCTTTTAGTTTCCTTAACTGTAGCAAAATTTACCATTTTTGGCAGTTTTTTGGGCCTTGAACTTCCAAAGCCATTTTGAGGCCCTAAACGACGTTTTTTGGAAAACAGGAAAAAATATAAGTATGTAATTAAAAATTGTAGTGTTCGGATAGATCTTTCTAATGAGGTATTGTGCACGTCAAACAAAAATCATATGCCTAAGTTAAGGCCCCGGGTAATTGATGTACCAATTTATCCCAATGGGGCCCACAGACTTTTAATGCTTCATCTCCTAGGGTTAGGTGTTTGGATGTTTAGGGTTTTCCGTTGTTTCTCAATAATAAATAGGTCCTAAAGCCTCATTTTAACATAGTTCAAAAGGCATGTAACTGCCACATCTCTTCTCAAAGATAAGCTACCATTGCCCAAGCTAGTTTGTTTCCATTCTGCATGTAAAAATTTTTTAGTACTTTGTTATTAATGAATTGAAGTTTTTATTTTGTTACATCTTTGTGTTTTTGTTTATATATGTATTTCATTTATTTTCTTCATAAATCCGGATTAGTGGTATCATAGCATTTTTCTCTTTCTCTGTTTTTCTGTGCATGTGCCCAACAAGGTCGGGGTATAAGTAGTTAGGGATAAAACTGGGCAAACCTTTGCAAGACCAGCCTCGCCGACCCCAACGTTCTCCCATAGTGGAAGAAAATAAAGATGAGGGAGCAAGATATCCTTTCAAAATATTGTTCGAAGAATCCCTCGAGCGACATAGGAACATGATGATGGAAAACTTTGCCCAGATCCTTCGGCGACTGCCCACAGGCACCACTCCCTTTAAGGTACAAGTCAACTTTGACATTCCCATATTTGAAGGCCATATAGAATCTGTAGATGCCATAGATACATAGTTAAATATGTTGGAAGGATATTTTTCGTTTCATGATTTTTCCAATAGGGAAAAGATTACTTTTGCACTCCTCAAAGACACCACCCACATTAAATACTGGTGGTAAACCTACTGTGAGAAGAGGCATGAGAGAGAACCCTCCCTATTTTCATTCACACCCACTTGGAATTCTTTCCGAGATGCCATCAAGGAGAAGTATTACCTTGTCGGAAACTATGAATATAAATACAAAAAATGGACCACACTGCGGCAGGGAAGGGACCAAGATGTGTCAGAGTTCACAAATATTTTTCATATCCTTCACACAAAGTTAGGTATCAAGGATTATCAGTGGAATCTAGTACTAAAGTACCATGTTTGTCTACACAAGTACATCTAGGACGAGATGGAGCTCCTAGACATCTCGCTTGGCGTCACCTATTGATACACCGTCAAGATCGAGCATAAATTTAAATAGAAGAAGTGAGACTCTAGATCTGCGAATCTAAAGCAAGGGAAATATGCCCAAAAACCGCAAAAAAAAGGACAAAGTCAAGGGGGGGTGACCTAGGAAAACCTGTCGAAGCTACAAGCAAAAAACAACACCACAAAGACCAAGGACATAAGAAAATGGCATGAGTTCCAAAATAGGCCCACTTAGAACACAAATGAGTGTCGAGCCAAGCAGTTACTGGTTGCCGAGCTGAAGGATTCAGAGTCAGATGCATGTTCCGACTCTAAGTCAGAACCCAAAAAGAGGAATGACAAAGAGAAGCAGATTATTGATGCAGAGCCCAACACCAACATTTGCACCACCAAACTTTAGAAGATTGAGCCTGAAGATCCATATGAGGGGGATCGCCTCTTCTACTCACAAATGTGGGTGAAGGTTTCTATGGTGTAGTTCATTTTGGACAACAAGAGCCAAAAGAACCTCATTTCAACAAAGGTTGTAAAGTGGTTGGGCCTACCAACCAAACCACACCCGTAATCGTACATCATCAAGTGGCTTCACCAAGGGCAAGATCTTTGTTTCAACCAATAGTGCCACCTTCCCTACAACATCAAACCCTTCACGGATGAGGCACTGTGTGATGTTTCTCCTCTTGAATTTTGTGATGTATTATTAGGCAAACCATACATGTGGAAGTGTCATGATGTGTCATTAGGGGAATTTTGAGGTCTAAAATGAGCCTCCTAAGGAAATAATAAAATAATATTTATGAATTTTAATTTTAATTTTTGCACCACAATCCATGTAACCATGGTTAAATTCAATTGAAAATGTGTATCAAAATGAAATTAATAAGAAAATTGTATTGATGTGACTATAAATAAGAATGAAATTTTCAATAAAATTTCATTATCATTGAAAAACTAATGCATTTTTCCTTTGTACTTAAATAACTTAAAATAAATTATAAATGTAAATTCATAAATTCTTAATTGTATAATATACTATAAGAAATAGATTTAATTTATATTTACAAGTATAATATAAGATTTATATACATTGAAATTTTAGACTCTTTTTGCCCCAAACTATGTTGAACCTAATATACTTTTTTTTAACATACAAAACTAATGTACATTTTTTCATCATACCAAACTAATATACATTTTTTATTTAATTTTAATATGATTGCATTATTATTAATATTATACTAATATTATTCATAGATTTGATTTATCATAAAAATAGAAGGTTACATTTTGATTTATTTTTATTTGATATGTATAATATATATGTATTAATATTAACTTATAATTAATTTGAAATTATAATATTAGATAAAATGAGATGATTATTTAATTTTAAAATAAATATATGAAAATATAAAAATATAATATTTATTGAAAAATGTGTAAAGACATGAAGATTATGTAAGGATATGCATTGTTTCTTTCAAAAAATGTGAAATGACAATAATAATATTTTATTCAAAAAGTGTGAAATGACATTTATTATTAGTACTTTACTTTATGATTTTAAAAGTATTTAGAGCACTACCATGGTTAACCATGAGTTTTTATCCACCATTGAGAATGTAACAAGTAAGTACCTTTAACTCAAGCAATGCCACCTCAACTATTGGGAATGATGTCATCACCTAAAATGTGATTGGTTCTCATAAAGTGAATTTTGATTGTACATTTTCCTTAGGAGGCCCATTTTAGACCTCAAAATTCCGCTAATGATGAGTCTAGACCTCACATTATTATTATTACTTTGGGAAATAAGCTCTATAGGATACCTGAGGTAGCACCACCTACCACCAGCTCTTTGATCTCTACTAGGAAATGAAGCAAGATCATTGTGGTCACATCCACAACCTCCAGAAATGGCTCCTATACACGGAAAAAACATATGGACAAGGTTATGGAGGAGTATAGGGATGTATTCACCTCACCCATAGGGGTACCTCTACACTCTTAGATGAAGCACTCCATTGATCTGAACCCGGGCGCGCCGCTACCTAATGGACTCATCTATCGATCTTTGTTTTGGAGAACGATGAAATCAAGGGGCATATTCAGGAATTGTTGCATAAAGGGAACATTAGGCCAAGTTCATCTCCCTGTAGGAGCTCAACCATGTTGGTATTAAAGAAGGACGAAACCTGGAGTCTCTGTATTGACTATCGGGCGCTGAATAAAATCACTGTCTGTAATAGGTATCCAATCCCATAGATTGATGACCTTCTGGACCAACTCAAGGGGGGGAAATATTTCAACAAGACTGACTTAAATTTTGGTTATCACCAAGTACCAATCGAACCCTTCAATGTGTGGAAGACTGCCTTCAAATCCATGGAGGGCCTTTTTGAATGGCTAGTCATGACTTTCGGGTTGACGAATGCACCTACAAACTTTATGAGGCTAATGGATGAAATATTGTGACCCTTCACCAACTCATTTGTGGTAGTGTATTTGGAAAACATACTGATTTTCAACCAGAGTTGGGAAGAGAACCTACACCATATTGGATAGATCCTCCAAACCCCATGACAACACAAATTGTGTGCCAATTTGGAGAAGTGCAATTTCGGTATGACCCAGGTTCAATATATGGGGTACATCATTGATGAACATGGTGTGCATGTGGAGCCAACCAAGATACAATTTATTCAAGATTGGCCAGCCCCAACCACTCTAACAGAGCTCTGCAACTTTCTTGGTATTGCCAATTTCTATCACAGGTTCGTGTTGGGATTCTCTCACATCAATTGACCTTTGAGTTGATTCACCAAGGGCAGAGTGCAAACAAATTTCTTTTTGTATGAATTCCAACAGAAGGATATTTCCGAGTTGAAGCATCACCTCTTCTCTGCACAAGTGCTCACATTACCAAACCTGCAACAACCATTTAAAATTGAGATAGATGCCTCTGACTATGATATTGGTGCAATTATTACTCAGCAAGGGCATCCGATAGAATATCAAAATGAGACACTTTAAGATATAGTCCGAAAGTATCCCACCTATGAGAAAGAGATGTATTCCATTGTGTAGGCCTAGCGAAAATAGAAGAATTACATCCTAGTAAAGGAAATGGTCATGCACATAGACCACTGACCCCTACAGTTCATACAGACACAAGGAAAGTTACAGAATGATCTGCATCAGAAATGATCCAAATATCTACAACAATTCCATTTGAACATTAAGTACAAGAAGGGAAACACTAATAATGTTGTAGATTGCCTCAATCGACTGCCGATCATGACATTGAACACTATGGTCGACTCTTGTGAATACGAGACTTAGGGATGACCACATCTTTACAAGAGTGATCCAAAATCCAGCACCACATATCAGATGCTCCTGGAAGGAAAGAAAGTTCTAGAATTTCACCTCTAGGGAACACTATTATGCCACCTGGGACACCTCTGTGTTCCTTCAAGCGAGCGTGCCAAGATGATTTGGGAGGCACGCTACAATCATGTCGCTAGAGATTTTAGGTTAGAAAAAATAATGGCAGTTCTATAGACGTATTTTATTGGCCGAACCTTCGACAAGGTGTTGAGAAGTACATCAAATCTTGCATAGCTTGCACCATTTCCAAGCCTACGATCAAGAACAAAGGTCTGTGTACTCCTCTGCCTACTCCTAGCCGACCCTGGGAATCCATATCCATGGATTACATGTCGAGCCTTCCTTATACCAAGCATGGCAACAATTATATTTTTGTGGTCATCGACAAATTCTCTAAGACAACCATTCTGGTGGCCTGCAAGAAGAGTATCACATTAGAAGCCACTGCCAAACTCTTCTTTGAGTGAGTATGAGTACACTTTGGGATCCGAAAATCCATTATCTCATATCAGGACAACAGATTCCTAATTACATTATGGTCTAGCCTTTGGTCGTTGTTTGATACCAAGCTCACTAAGTCCATGGCATTCCACCCCCAAACTAATGGCCAAACAGAGGTCGTCAACTAGATGATTGTGCACATCCTACGAATGTACAACTCGAAGCATCCACACACATTGGATAAAAGCCCCCCCTATGTCCAGAATAACTACAATAGAGCTATCCACATCTCAACTGGCCACAACCCCTTTTAGGTGGGGTTGGGATTCCAACCACTATTTCCCATTGATGTTTCCATACCACTTGTAGCTACTTAGGAAGAATCAACTCATGTCCAGTCTGAAGCTAACATAGCTACCAAATTCATTGTACACATTCATCACATCCACCAACAAGTCCTTGAAATATTGGGCAAAGCAAATGCTAAGTACAAACAACATCATGATCAACATCGGGTGCCACACAAGTTCTAGGTGGGTGACAAAGTTTGGTTACATTTGCAGAAGGAGTGCCTCGCTAGGGCCCACCGCAAGATTTTCCTGCTCTAATATGGGCCTTACACCATCACTAAGGTTGTAGGAGATAATTATTTTTAGCTCAACATTCTCTCATTCAGTGGCTTGCACCCAACGTTCAATGTAGACCGTGGTTGATCGTACTTTCCACCATTACTGGACACATCAGACATTGCAGAACAACTCACACCAACAGAGCTAATCCAAGGCTTCATGGAACATGCCACAACTAATCAGATCATGGACATGAAAATAAAGAACACTCGCTAGCAGAATATCCAATTGTATCAGGTTGTCAAAGCTGGCCAACTCCTTCACCAAGGCAAGTGGCTTACGAGGAACCAAGTTGAACAAAAGTTTCCCCATATCATGTAGGTACTAAACGCAATGGGGACCATTACTTCTTAAAGGTGGAGCAATGATCTGTTTGTATATTGGTGTCCACCCACATATTCCACTTGGACCCCCACAATTGTATCATTATATCTTTCAGTTTCCTTAATTATAGCACAATTTACTATTTTTGGTAGTTTTTTAGGTCCTGAACTTCCATAGCAATTTTGAGGCCCTAAATGATGTTTTTTGGAAAACAGGAAAACATGAGTTTTTAAGAAACATTTGTAGTTGAAATTTGTAGTCCTCAGATAGATATTTATAATGAGGTATCGTGCGTGTCAAACAAAGATCATATGCCAAAGTTACGACCCCAAGAAGTTGATGTACCAATTTACCCCAAAGGGGCCCACAAACTTTTGGCGCTTCATATCCTAGGGTTATGTCTTTGGATTTTTATGGTTTTCCATTGTTTCTAAATAATAAATAGGTCCTCGAGCCTCATTGTAACACAGTTCAGAAGGAATGTAGCCGCTACATATATTCTCAAAGATAATCTACCATCACCCGAGCTAGTTTGTTTCCATTCTACATGTAAACAATTATCAATGCTTTCTTATTAATGAATTGATGTTATGATTTTTTTGCATATCTGTGTTTCTATTTATATCTATATTTCATTTCATTCCTTCATAAATTTGGATCAGCTAAAGAAAATCATCTCTCCAGGGGTGGCAAGAGTGGAGTAGGGGTGATCATTTTGCCTAAGGAACATCGAGAACTCAAATTCACATGGGGATTAGGGGATATGACAAACAATGTGACATAAGCATACACTATTTATCAAGGATTTTTAAATTCGTGCATATGAAAATTCAAGAGATAATAGTGATTGGATATTCACTCATCACTCTATGTAGAATCATAAATAGATCTCACCCCACAGATCTTAGGCTTGCTCAGATCATAAAAAGAACCCTTAATCTACTAATATTCATTCCCAAAGTTCAATTTTATCATGTGTTAAGATCTAAAAACGCAAGTGTTGATGATATGGCCAATCAAGGCTCATCTCTATTGAAAGGAGAATTAGTATGGAACGACAAGGCTTTATGGGCCCCTTTACCTTAGGTTGCATATAGCTCTCAATAATACCAATTTTTTTTCACAAGCTAAGGGAAGGAGGGGGCCTTGGAAATATTTATAAAAAACATAAATGGGGCGTGCATACACCCCCCTTTACATGCAACCCATATCACCCTCCTTACAACCATGGAGTCCAAATTGGAAGTGGGGAGTAAGGAGGGCAAAGGATTTAGGTAATTGATGAACCTAGACATTGTGATGATGTATGGGGACTTTCTACCAATGCTACTTCTAGGGATGATTATCCAACAAAAGGGAGATTATTCACTCACTTGCTGGTATAACGAGAAGAATAGGCATGGTAATCCTTAGCATAGAAAAAATCCTTTAATGATTCCATCTCCAACCGAAAGGAAACAAAATATAACCTCTTTAGACCTATTAGGGCACGAGACGATTGATGAAAGATCTTGTCAACAAACGATGTTAAATATAAAGTAGCACATTTGGGTGACCTCTCCATAATGCGAGAAAGTAGTCATTCTCTTTATCTTTGGTCATAGTCTCATCTATTGGAACACTTGATGCAAAGCCTTATTATAGTACTTGTGTTCTTCAGTCTCTTCTCATTGGAAAATTCGACATTAGTTGGATTTTTCAATCAGTAAGGAGATTGCCTATGGGAGGGTTCTTGATCGTTGTTTTGTGGGTTGGTCTGTTGTGTCATTTTCTTCCTATTTGAAGCATGCTTTTTTTAACATACGAACCTATGTTTGGAAGCATCACCTGGCAGTAAAGTTTTTCTCGACAACCAAATTCAAAAACCCATTTGTCTCCAAGGGTATAATTCAATTTGGATTAAAATATGTTATGGCTCCTTTGTGGTACATGCTATTTCTAATATTGTCAATTTCTGATGGGAATGTGAATGTGACTCCCTCATTCGTGAACCTTAGCATCAACATTCATAAGAATGAGGAACTTTAGGACGCTGGTTTACGTATTTTGTCTCACTTTTATCCAAATTTTCCCATAGAATCTCAAAATTAGAAGGAATGAGTAAAATTAATGGGTTGGACCCATCCTCGTGGCTAAATCAACATGAAAGTATTTCTCTTAAGGAAGGAATGCAAACTCACTACCTTATGTTTAGTCTAAAATATGAATTGCAAAACTTGCTCTCTCAATTGAAGGAATTAAACACAGAGGGAAAAGACTAAATTTTCAAATTCTGAAGATAAAATTGTTCTCTCTGATACTCATCCCCACAACCAGTACTTCTAATTTGTATGAATTTCAATTTTTTGTTTTGTTGGTTAATCAATTATTTCACCTATATAAGCATTATCACAAGGACAACATATGTAATCACTTATATATTTTGAATGTGGAAAGTAGTGATAGGATATAGATATAATCAATAGTTATGAAAAATGATTTCTTTTATCAAAATGTACATTGTAACTCACATGAGGTATATTCCCATGCTTTTATTTTAATACAAAATATACATTTAAAAAAATAAAATAAAATAAAATCATCTCTCCAATTTTATGGTATAAAGGAGATCCTATGAATAGTTTTTCAATTACAAAAATATTTTATTGTTTCTTTTATTTTTCATTAAACATCCTACCAACTAATAATAATAGTTTTATAAGCCACAAGAGTGACATGTGAGCATGCTTATCCTTACAACTTGCCTCATGTGACCTATAAAGACCCAAAAAAGTAGCCATGTCAATGTGCCATCCTTAAATATGATAATGAATTATACCATAATTCCCTCCCCTCACCCCCCAAAAAAACCATATCATCATGCCCATCCTTAAATATGATAATGTATTTTTATAGTCTTATGTGGAAAACTTAAAATAGAATTACTTACAGATTTCTGACAAATAGTGTTTGATTTTTTTTTTGCCGACCTCATGAATATCATATATCCAATTTTACTGCATAAAAATTGTCCTATAGTTTTTCCATGATAGAGAAATTTGTTTTTGCATACATATTTCACTAAGCATCCTACTTATCAAATTTTCTAAGTGGAAAAGTGCCATGTTAGCATGCCTATCCTTACAAACCATTTCAATGTGCCCACATGTGTCAACTAACCTTCAAAAGTTATAATTAATTTTCTATAACCAACTTGCAAGGTGTTACAAACCCTTTCAATGTGCCCACATGTGTCAACTAACCTTCAAAAGTTATAATTAATTTTCTATAACCAACTTGCAAGGTGAGATGAATTAGTTGGGACCTAATACTAATAAATTAGGATGACAAATTTGCCCATAGGGAAGTTATGGACCATATAATTGTTTCTCTACAGAATGGGGTATGTTGTTAATATGTGAAACACAAGCCATGCATAGCATGGGTTAGGAAGTAGAAACTGATTAATCTTGTTACTGTGGACAATTCATTGATAAATCTTGTTATGTAAGACAATTAATTAATGAAGCAAAAACATGTAGGCTAGCAGGGTTGCATCTACCAAATGTGGATGTTTCTAGTATAAAGAGGTGATTGGCGCAATTTATGGGGTGACGAAGCTGATCTGTTGATAACTAGATGAAGAAATGTATTTTCACTATAAATGTGTCTCAATTCTATTTGGTGGGTAATTGGATATCATTCTAATGGAATTTTTAGCTATGGATCTTGTGCATTAATACCCATATTAGGTTTCTTAAAAGTATGTGATGTAATAACAATTACTATTTACCTTTTCACCCATAGCATCTTGAATAAGGACAATGTCTCCTGACATCCTTCCAATAACCTCTCCAGTTGACATCTCACTGTCGAAAAATGCAATATCTTGCCTTAGAATAGTTTTTAAGTAGAAACTCCTGATATGAGCAGCTTGCCTTTCCCCTGTGTACATCCAAAAAGCCACCTCTGCCAAGCAAAATGTAAGTTATATCATGAAGTATTATGATCTACAAGAAAAATCAAAATTTATTTTCACACTCATTTAACTGATTTGTTATAACAATACTAGATAATGAAAATAACAAGAAGCAAACACTCGGGATCAAAAATAAAATCATGTTCATAAAAATAATAAGTTAAGATGGGAGGTAATATCTTACGAAAGAAAGATGCAACTGCTGTACAAACACCCAAATAGACAAAATTCAAAGCTACCTAAAAAAACCAAAACAACAAAAGGAATAAATGCAACATTAGAATTAAATAAAAATGTTTCTAAACTCCAATTAGAAATTCAAAATAAATGCTAGTCAAAAACCAATAAATCACTTGGCTCATTTTAATCATCACAATATGTGGAAAAACATTCTTATGACCACTTTATTGAGGTGATTCAATAAGAATGAGAGATGAAGTAACCTTGCATTACATCGTATTAAGTAGATGTAACAAAATAGATTAAATTATGCACTATCCAAAATATCCCACATCCTAATTCAATATACCATATCTAATATGCAAAATGCATAAAAAAAAAATTGAATTACTGTTTCATATGACTAACAATATAAAATAGGAAAAACAACATCTTTAAAGACCCTAAAAAGAGATAGAATAAAATTTTGTAATAGTTATGTTAATATATAACATGTGTTGTCTACAATTCCTTCCATTAATATATATATATATATATATATATATTAAATTTATATTAAATTTTATGAAAAGACATGTTGTACTATTAAGCTTAGAAATAGATGATTAACCTTACCACCCTTTTAAGTTTTTATTGCGATTTTGTTCTCTGCCCTGAGACCTTCAAATCCAATTTCCATTTAAAAGAAGTACACTGGAAAAAGTGACATGTAAGTTTGCTCCATTATGTAGATATTGTTCTATTGTAACTTATATTCCAACAAATATCTTGTAAGTAGTATTCTCTATAAAGTTCCTCTATTCCTAATTGCTAGTTCCTTAGATTTTAAATTTTTTGACTGGGTTTTCTTTCATTACCTAATATCTGTACTATTGTGTTAGAAAGAGAGCAATGAAACCATACTGACCTTACTCTCTCCAAGGAGGCATCCTAAGACAGGCAAAAAAGTTTTATTCTAAATGGTAGTCTTAGAATTTGTGTGAATGTTAGATAGACAAACAAGTTTTATTCTAAATGGCAGTCCTAGAATTTGTGGAACCCATAGACAATTTTCTAGCTAACTGGCAAAGAATATGAAAGAAAAGCAATATTCTGAAACAAAATTATATGCCAACATTCATTTAGATGTACCATTTTTGCTGTTACTTAATCAAGATTTTCAAGTGCCTTTGAATGTACAAAATGTCACATATTTATAACATGCTAGATCAGTGCAAGATGCTAAATTATCATCCATCTCATGGATGGATGTTGTGTCTGAGAGTAAAACTAACATATTTTGCATCTATAAATGTTAATGCACAGATCAAACTCAATATAACTATGTAACAAACTAAACTAAAATCTGTGCATCTTATTGAACAACTCAATGGCTTAATTATTAAATGATATTGGTAGTACAGAAATTGGAAAGATTCCAATTTGGACATTGTGCGATTCAGAGGGAGCTTTAAAAATTGCTTTCCAAGTTACAGTCTTGGCCTATGTTGTTGTTGGAATTTCTGATAATTCTAGAACAAAGACTGGGAGAATAATACTCTCCTTTAAACACAGAATAAAAAAAAATTGCTCACGGATAGACAGAGATTACACAAACTGTGGTTCTATTTCATTAACTGAAAAACTATTACAAAAATTTATCTTCCTCTATCAGAGGGATTACACTATACTGCTTCAGAACGCAGTGCTCAAAAACTCTCTCTGTCTCTCTTACAGAAAAAATGCACACACTCTGTGCTTTTCAAAAACAATGTCTCTTTGTTTCTAAGCCTGCGGGCTCTCTGTCTTTTTTAACACACTGTTGTGTACATTTTCTATATATATTTTTCATTAAGCCTTCGAGCTTTTTTCACATATGTTGCACAACACATATTTTAACCAACATACAACTACAAAAGAAATAAAATAAACTTCGTAGGCCTTCCAAGCCGACATTACAATGGCGCACATATAAAAGAAACTATAGAAATATATATATATATATATATATAAACTATATAGTTTATAATATATATTCATATCCATATGAAACATATTACATAGCCAATAGTCAAAAGACTTTGGTCGCGCGATAACACAAAATATTATAACGTAAAGCTTTAAGAAAATATAAACTCAAACCTTCCGCCCGGACTTCAAAACATATTAAAGTGAATTGTATTGAAAATTCGCGTCACAAAATGTTGTGATGTCACCAAGCCCAAACTCCACGCGAACACCATTTCATTGGTCGAATGCTAGGGCCCGTGGATTCCAACCATATTATAAGCCGGGTTTAAAGAAATCTTCGCGTAACAAACTTGGTCGATGACGTCATGGCCATTTGCTACGCGAAAAATTTAGATTGCAGTTGATAAAAGATTTTCTGGTCTGGATTTGGTCTTGCTGATGTAGGCACCAAACCTGCGCGATAAAGCGCGATTGGACCACGTCACTGGTGTGCTAGCAGTGGGGTCCACTTCCAATCGTGGCCCTGATCAAACTTTAAACAAAAAAACCTTACGCGTAAGTTAAAAATTTGTTTAAAAAAAAAAAGGGCTATAAGGGCTTTAAATTCCGATTGAATGTTCAACATAAATAGAAAGCGGTTGTTGATAACAAACATGAAAACAAAATTGGAAAGTGGCTGTTGCAAAGCAGTAAACTGCTTCTGCACAACCTCTGCTGCAGATGTACATTCCTGCAGTTGAAGTTAACATTTCAACACTCCCCCTTAAGTTCAACTACTGGGTTATCTGTCATACCCATACATTTCCTCAAATATTTAAAAATTTTCTGCCCCAATGGCTTTGTCAATATATCTGGGAATTGCTCCTGAGTTCTGCAATGTTTTAAAATTATTTCTCCATTGTTCACTAGCTCCCTGATGTAGTGAAACTTAGCATCTATGTGCTTTGTTCTCTTGTGAAACACATAATTATTTTACAATGCTATGGCTGAGCTATTGTCACAATAAATCACTGTGCCTTTTTCCCGTTATTAACATGAGCTCCTCAACATTCTTCTCATTCATACTGCTTGACATGCTGCTGCTGTAGCTGCCACATACTCTGTCTCTGCTGTAGAAAATTCTACAATAGGATGTTTTTTAGAAGCCCATGAAATAGCTCCTGAACCCATATGAAAAAAATAACCATATGTACTTTTCCGATCATCTACACTTCCAGCCCAATCACTATCAGTGTATCCAATTAACTCAGAATTTTCTGAAGAAGTATACAAAATACCATACCTCTTTGTTCCTTTCACATACCTCAGAATTATTTTTGCTTCTTGCCAATGTGCTTCTTTTGGCCTCTCCATGAATATTGTAATCAAACTAACAACATGCATAATATCAGGCCTAGTTGCAGTCAAATACCTGAGGCTGCCAATTATGCTCTTGTACAAAATAGGATCAAAATCCTTGCTGCTGTCCTCTTTGTTGAGTTTCAATCCCATTACTGTGGGAGTAATTGCAGCCTTGCAATTCTGCATGTTAAATCTTTCCAAAACTTCATTTACATATTTAGCTTGAGAAATAAAAATCTTATTTTCATTTTTCTCTACTTCTATTCCTAAGAAGTATTTCAGCAAACCCATATCAGTCATCTCAAATTCATCCTTCATGACCTTTTTAAATTTTTCAATGAGGTAATCATCATTACCTGTGAAGATCACATCATCAACATATAAGACAACAAATCTTTCTCCTTGATGTATAATGTGGGTTCTCCACACTTTTCAAACCCATTTTCCAATAGATAGGAATCTATCCTACTGTACCATGCTCTTCGTACTTGTTTTAGCCCATAAAGAGCTTTCTTTAATCTGCAAACTTTGTGTTCTTGGCCCTTTTTCTCATAGCCTAGAGGTTGTTCAACATAAACCTCTTCCATCAATACTCCATTTAGGAATGCTGATTTTACATCCATTTGGTGAACCTTCCATTTGTGTTCTGCTACATAGACAGCACTGCTCTCACTGTTTCCATTCTTGCAACTGGTGCAAATGTTTCCTCATAATATCTTCCATGTTGCTGCTTATATCCTTTGACAACAAGTCTGGTCTTGTGTCTTTCAATCTTACTCTTAGCATTACTTTTGGTTTTATAAACCCATTTAACTCCAATGACTTCTTTACCTTTTGGGAGTTCAACGAAATCCCATGTCTTATTTTTCTCTATGGCATTCATTTCTTCATCCATAACATCTATCCATTTATTATCTTTTATAGCTTCCTCAAAATGAATAGGATCATCAACATGACAATATAAAGCAAATAAAGAGTTCATACCTTCATTTGCTACCCCTTGCTCATAAATATCATTCAAATTTCTGAATCTTGTTCCTTTTTCATTTGGTGTACATGTGCTTGAAGAAGCACTCAAATCTACTCCTTGTGTTGTGCTTAGAGAATCACTCTCATTACTTCTCAAGGGTGTTCTTACTCTAGTTTGTGGTGTCCCTTGCTGTCCTTGTGTTGGTGGAGGTAGTGGTGCTAATGATGGATGCATTTCAGCCATATCATCCTCATTTTCATCATGAGACAAACAGCTCTTTACATTGACTGTTTTCTCAATGCTTCCATCCCAAGCTTCTTCTTCAATAAACTGAACATCTCTTCACACAATAAATTTCTTGGTGGATGGCTTATAAAACCTCTAAGTTTTGGATTCCTCACTGTATCCAATAAAAATACACTTCTCCTCCTTGCTGTCCAACTTCTTTCTTAGCTGATCTGGAATGTGTGCATAAGCCACACAACCAAAAAATTTCATGTGGGTGACACCTTGTTTTATCCCACTCCATGCCTCTTCTGAAACTGTATTCATCACTGCTTTTGTTGGGCATCTATTTAGTATATATGCTACACAATGTATAGTGTCAACCCAATAATCATTTGGCAAATGTTTTGCCTTCAGCATACTCCTTACCATATGATCCGGATTTATGCAGGAACGCAATAGAATAAACATATAACCCTAAATACAGAGATGCAGTGGAAATAACACTTCATTTCATTAATATCAAGAACTAAAATTTGTTTACAGACAGAATGGAAATAAAACTAGCTAGGGCGCTGGTAGCTATCTCTGAGAAGAGATGTGGCCGCTACAGGCCTCTGAACTGAGTTAAAATGAGGCTCAAGGGCCTATTTATTATTGAGAAACAATGGAGAATCCTAAACAACCAAAAACCTAACCCTAGGAGATGAAGCGCCAAATCTATGGGCCCCGTTTGGGTAAATTGGTGTTTCAACTTCCCAGGGACGTAACTTTGGCATACTATCTCCGTTTGACGCACATGATACATCATTAGAAATCTCTATCCGAGGACTACAACTTTCGCCATGAATATCATTATGGAATGGAATGATATTTGCTGGAGGCGCGATGCCCAAAAAATGTCGTTTAGGGCCTCAAAACGGCTCCGAAAGTTCAGGACCTGAAAAACTGCTAAAAATAGTAAATTATGCCAAAACTGAAAAATTGAAAGAGACAATGGTGGGGGCCCAAGTGGAATAGGCGGGTGGCCACCAATATCCACCTGGATCATTCCTTCCCCCTTAGGAAGCAATGGTCCCCATTACGTTAAGCTCCTCCATGAGATGAGGAAATTTCTGCTGAACTTGGTCCCTGGTGAACCACTTTCCTTGGTGCAGGAGTTGGCCAGCTTTGACAACCCGATACAGTTGGATCTTCTGTTGGCGAGTGTTCTTGATTTGCATGTCCATGATACAATCTGTGGTGGCCTGTTCCATGCAGTCTGGGTTTAACTCTGTTGGTGTGAGTTGTTCTGCAATGTCTAAGGTGTCCAGTAGAGGTGGGAAGTAAGGACGAAGGCGATCCACATTGAAGACTGGGTGCAAACCAAGGAATGGAGGAATACTAAGCTCGAAGGCATTGTTCCCTACAGCCTTGGTGACGGTGTACGGCCCGTATCGGAGTGGGCGAAGCTTGCGGTGGGGTCCAGTGAGGCGCTCCTTCTGCAAATGTAGCCATACTTTGTCGCCCACCTGGAAGTTGTGTGGCACCCGGTGTTGATCATGGCGTTGCTTGTACTTCGCATTGGCTCTGTCCAATATATCATGAACTTGTTGGCGGATGTGTTGAATGCGCTCGATGAAGCTACTTGCTTTGTCAACTTCAGACTGGACGTGCGCTGAATCGGCCTGAGCAGCTGCAAATGGCATGGCTACGTCAATGGGACATAGTGGCTGGAATCCCAAGCCCACCTGAAAGGGGCTATGGCCAATTAAACTGTGGAGAGCCCGGTTATAACTATGTTGTACATAAGGGAGGCTCTCGTCCCATGTGCGTGGATGCTTTGAATTGTACATGCGCAGAATGTGTACAATCATTCTGTTGACGACCTCTGTCTGGCCATCTGTTTGGGGATGGAAAGCTGTGGACTTGGTGAACTTTGTGTCCAACATTGACCAGAGGCTGGACCAAAATGTGCTGAGGAACCTGCTATCTCGATCTGATATGATAGACTGTGGGATCCCAAAGTGCACCCACACTCGTTCAAAGAAGAGTTTAGCAGTGGCTTCTGTTGTGATATTCTTCTTACAGGCCGCCATAATGGCCATCTTGGAGAATCTGTCAACGACCACGAAAACACAGTCATTTCCATTCTTAGTAGAAGGCAGGCCTCACATGTAATCCATGGAGATGGATTCCCAAGGTCGACTAGGGGTAGGTAGTGGAGTATATAGGCCTTGCTTCTTGATGGTCGGTTTGGCAATGGCACAAGCAGTGCAGGATCTGATGTGCTTCTCGACATCCTTTCGAAGGTTTGGCCAATAGAAATACTTCTGTAGTATTGCTACTGTTTTCTCGACCCTAAAATGCCCATCGACTCGACTGTAGTGTGCTTCCCATATCATCTTGGCATGCTCGCTTGAAGGAACACAAAGGTGTCCCGGGTGACATAAAAGTGCATCTTGGAGGTGAAAATTTGGAACTTGCGTACCCCCCAAGAGTGCCTTGTAAGTGTGGCCGAATTCTGGGTCGCTCTCATAGAGAAGCGGCCAATTAGAAGTCTCGTGCCCACAAGAGTTGAACACGGTGGTGAGCGCCACGATCAGTGGTCGGCTGAGGCAGTCTGTAACATTATTGGTGCTTCCCTTCTTGTACTTGATGTTCAAATGAAACTGTTGCAGATATGTGGACCACTTCTGATGGCGATCATTCTGCAACTTCCCTTGTGTCTGTATGAACTGCAGGGGCCGGTGGTCTGTGTGGATGATTGTTTCCTTCCCCAAAATGTAATGCTTCCATTGTCGACAGGCTTGCACAATGGAATACATTTCTTTGTCATAGGTAGGATACTTGCGAACTGTCTCAGACAATGTCTCACTGTGATATGCCACTGGATGTCCCTGTTGAGTAAGAACTGCCCCAATAGCATAGTCAGAGGCATCCGTCTCGATCTCAAATGGCTGCTGCAAGTCTGGTAAGGTGAGCACTGGGGCAGAACAGAGGCGATTTTTCAATTCTTTGAACGCCTTCTGTTGAGGTTCCGACCAAAAGAATTTTGCTCTCGCTCCTCCCTTGGTGACTTGACTCAAGGGCCAAGTGATATGAGAGAATCCCAACACGAACCTATGGTAGAAATTAGCAAGACCCAGAAAGTTGCAAAGCTCTTTTATATTGGTTGGGGCTGGCCAATCCCGAATGAATTGGATCTTGGTTGGATCCATATGCACCCCCCTTTCATCAATAATGTATCCCAGATATTGAACCTGGGTCATGCCAAAAGTGCACTTCTCCAAATTGGCACACAACTTGTGTTGCCGCAGTGTTTGGAGGACTTGTCAGATGTGGTGAAGGTGCTCTTCCCAAGTCTGGCTGAAGATCGGAATATCATCCAAGTACACCACTAAAAATGAGTTGGTGAATGGCCGCAATATGTCATCCATCATCCTCATGAAGGTGGCGGGAGCATTCGTCAACCCAAAAGGCATGACCAACCATTCGAAAAGGCCTTCCTTGGCTTTGAAGGCCGTCTTCCACACATCAGAGGGTTCAATTGGTACTTGGTGATACCCACACTTCAGGTCAATCTTGCTGAAATATTTTGCACCTTTGAGTTGGTCCAGAAGGTCATTAATCTATGGGATTGGGTACCTGTTCTGAACAGTGATCTTGTTCAGTGCCCGATAGTCAATACAGAGTCTCCACGTCCCATCCTTCTTCTGTACCAACACGATCGGGCTCCCACAGGGCGCTGAACTTGGTCTGATGTGACCTTTATGCAACAGCTCCTGAATCTGCCTCTTGATTTCATCATTCTCCAGAATAGAGCGCCGATAGATTGGTCCATTGGGTAGCGGCGCACCTGGGGTCAGATCAGTCGGGTGCTTGACTTGATAGTGCAGAGGAACCCCTGTGGGTGAGGTGAAGATGTCCCCGTACTCCTCCACAACCTTATCCATTTGTTGTTGTCGTGCAGAGGAGCCCTGTCTGGAGGTCGTGGCCACAATCTTCTTCTTGCCCTGGGGGCGGATCATCAAGAAAACGAATTTCTTGGTTTGGGAAATGAGCTTACTGCATTGTTTTGCAGTAACCAAAGAGATAGCGGCAGGAGGTGGTACCTCTGGTATCCTGTACAACTTATTTCCCAAAGTAACAATAACAGCACGAGGCCGAGACTCATACACAGCATGACGCTTCCACAAGTATGGCTGTCCTAATAATACATCAGAAACATCAATAGGAGCAACGTCACATAATACCTCATCCGTGAAGGGCTTGATGCTATAGGGAAGGCGACACTGTCGGCTGACGCGGAGATCTCGTCCTTGGTGAAGCCACCCGATGGTGTATGGATGTGGGTGAGCTGTGGTCGGCAAGCCCAACCGCTTCACGGCGTCTGCTGAAATGAGGTTCTTTGGCTCCCATTGTCGACAATGAACTGTACCGGGGAGCCCTTTACCCACATCTGGGAGTGGAAGAGACGTTCCTCCTCCTCTGGATCTTCCGGTTCCTCCTTTTGGATCTTTGCAGTGGCAACAGTGGCATTGGGCTCCGCATCAATAATTTGTTTCCCTTTTTCATTCACCTTTTCAGGTTCTGATTCGGAGTCAGAGCATGCATCTGACTCAGAAGCCCTCATCTCGGCCACTAGCGACTGCTTGGCCCGACACTCACTTGTGTTGTGAGTGGAGCTCTTATGGAACTCACACCACTTTCCCGTGTCCTTCTTTGTCTTTACGGTGTTGTTCTTGTCTTGTGGCTTTGACGGGTTGTCTTTAGCCGCCATGCTCTGTCCTTTGTTCTGCGGTTTGGAAGCACCTTTTCCTTGCTTTTGATTCGCAGATCCAAAGTCTCGCTTCTTCTGTTTGAATTTCTGCTCAATCTTGGCAGCATACCGGTATGCCGTACCAAGCGAGAAGATGTCGAGGAACTCCATTTCCTCCTGAATGTATCTGTGCAGACAGCTGCGATACTTTAGCACCAAATGTTTCTCTGAATCTTTGATACCCAACTTTGTGCGCAGGGTATGGAACAGATTCGTCAGCTCGTGCACATCTTGATCCCTTTGTTGTCACAGCGTGGTCCATTGTATGTACTTGTCCTCATAGCTCCCCACGGGATAGTACTGTTCCTTGACGACGTCTCAGAAAGAATTCCAAGTTGGTACGGCCGAGAATAGAGAGGGTTCTGTCTGGTCCTTGTTCTCACAATAGGTTTCCCACTAGTCTTTAACATGGGGGGTAGCTTTGAGGAGTGCAAAAATAATCTTCTCCCGGTCTGAAAAGTCATGAACAGAGAAATATCCTTCTAATAGATTCAACCATCTATCTACGACATCTGCATCTATTTGACCCTCAAATATGGGAATGTCAAAATTTACTTGTACCTTAAAAGGATTCGCACCTCCAGAGTGGCTGCTGGATGCAGATGCGCCACCAGTGGGCAGCCCTTGAAGGATCTGAACAAAGTTATCCATCATCGCGTTCCATTGTTTTTCGAGGGCCTCCTCGAGCAATATTTTGATAGGATCTTCTGCTCCCTCATCTTTCTTTTCGTCCCCCATGGGCATCCGTCAAGGTTTGCGAGGCTGATCTTGCAAAGGTTCCACCAGATCAAGCCCTAGCTCCTTATACCCCGACCTCGTTGGGGACATGCAAAGAAGGATCGAGAAAAAGCAGACCGCTCTGATACCACTGATCCGGATTTATGCAGGAACACAATAGAATAAAAATATAACCCTAAATACAGAGATGCAGTAGAAATAACACTTCATTTCATTAATATCAAGAACTGAAATTTGCTTACAGACAGAATGGAAATAAAACTAGGTAGGGCGCTTGTAGCTATCTCTGAGAAGAGATGTGGCGGCTACAAGCCTCTGAAATGAGTTAAAATGAGGCTCGAGGGCCTATTTATTATTGAGAAACAATGGAGAATCCTAAACATCCAAAAACCTAACCCTAGGAGATGAAGGGCCAAAGCTATGGGCCCCGTTTGGGTAAATTGGTGTTTCAACTTCCCAGGGACGTAACTTTGGCATACTATCTCCGTTTGACGCACATGATATATCATTAGAAAGCTCTATCCAAGGAATACAACTTTTTCCACAAATATCATTCCAGAATGGAATGGGAATGATATTCACTGGAGGCGCGATGCCCAAAAAAAGTCGTTTAGGGCCTCAAAACGGCTTCGGAAGTTCAGGACCCGAAAAACTGCTAAAAATAGTAAATTATGCCAAAACTGAAAAATTGAAAGAGACAATGGTGGGGGCCCAAGTGGAATAGGCGGGTGGCCACCAATATCCACCTGGATCACCATATCCATGACGGTCCTATTTTTCCTTTCAGTAACTCCATTTTGTTGTGGTGTATACCTTGCTGTAAATTGCTTGTGTATGTCATTTTCTCTGAAAAAACGCAGAAATTCTTTAGAGATATACTCACCTCCTCTATCAGTCCTTAAGACCTTGATATGCTGCCCACTTTGGATCTCAACAAGTGCCCTAAAGTGGCAGAGTTTTTCAAACACTTCACTTTTATATTTCAAGAAATAAACCCAAGTTTTCCTTGTGAAATCATCAATAAAAGTCAGCATATAATGGCTGCTTGCAAGTGATGATGTTTGCATTGGTCCACACAAATCTGAATGGACAATTTCTAAGGGTGCCTTTGCCCTTATGCTTTTTCCTGATGGAAAAATTTCTCTGTGTTGTTTACCCAAGATACAACCTTCACATAGGCTGTCCAGTTTCTCAATCAATGGTAATCCTCTTACCATTCCTTTCCTATGTAACAAATTAAAACCTCCAAAGTTGAGAGGTCCAAATCTCAAATGCCATAACCAGTTTTCATCCTTTGCTTCTCTTTGGAAATTCTGTGCCACTCGCCATTTTCTTTTCAATCACCATCCTGAGAGGGAACATTATGTTCCTTGTCATCCTTATTTCAGCAATACATTGTTTGCTTGGTGGTTTATCCATGATGTTGCATACATCATCTTCAAAGAAAACATTGTAGCCCTTTTGGATGAACTGTCCAATGCTTAAAAAATCACATTTCTTATCTAGTACATAACACACATCAGATATGCTCTTTTTTTCTCTTTTCTTTGTCAAGACATTTACTATGCCTTTTCCTGTGACAAAAACCTTACTGTCTGTTCCCAATGTGACTTGAGACTTCACATTTTCATTGTTAGGTCCCTATATTACTAGTATAGTCCCTTATTGTTGTTAGTGTAACCCCCTTATTTTTATTATTGTACCCTTGTAGCCCCCATTTTATTATTATTGTGCCCTTAAATTATTAATGTTAGCTCAGCTAGGATTACATTGTGGCCCACTAGGATTATATTGTGGCCCCATGGACTCCTATATATAGAAGGAGGTTTTGTTCATTTGTATCATCCAAGAATTTCTCATTTATGTAATGTATTGGAGGTTTCCCCCTCAAAGTGACTTATTTCTAAGGCGTTGATATCTCTTTTCTTCTCTTTTTGGAGCTGGTTACACAACATTTGATATCAGAGCTTTGGATTCTAGGGTTTCGATGCTCAAAACAGGTCATCGTGGCATTTTCACTATAATTTTTTTTCGACGAAGTTTCAAAAGCTGAAATTTTTAGGGTGCGAAGCTGAAATCCTGAGGAAGATTTTTTAAAAATTTCAGAGCTTGGTTCACGATATTTTCGGAGATATCATCTGTGGAAGTTAGGTCTTTTTTCAAGCTCCTAAACAGGTCATCGTGGAATTTTCGCTATAAATTGTTTTCTACGAAGGTTCAGAATCTAAAATTCGTATGGTGCGAAGCTGAAATCCTGAGGAAATTCTTCAAAAAATTTCAGAGCTTGGTTCGCAAATTTTTTGGAGATATGATCTGTGGAAGGTAGTGCTTTTTCAGGCTTCTGAATTTCATCTCAAAGAGGTGATCGTGGGAAAATTTCAATAAATCTCTCTCTGGGCAGTGGATTTGAGTGCCGTAAAAAGTGGTCAAAAGTACACGGACTGTAGTTTCTTGGCTATCAATTTCAGAGACAAAGGACGAAACAATGACACGTGGCAAGTCCTACAAGTTTTCTCTACTGAACTAGTACATAATTAGGTCATTGTGGGAGATTGGACACAACTTTGTCTTGGGGAATCCAAATCAGATCAGACCTGTGGAATTTGAAAGAAGCTTCAGAGGGCTACTACAGGGCTGAATTTTAGGTATTGACGATTTTCAATTACAGAGATAATTCAATTTCAATATCGAGCTCCTCAAAGAAAGTAAAAGGTATCAATATTGGATTCTAAAATGGTGCCTAAAAAGAATTCAACACCCATTAAGCCTTTAGAAGGCTCTACCATGACTCATGAAGATGAATAATTGCAACATGATCTATCAAAATTACAAGAGCAAGTGCAAAAAATTTCACTCTCGCAAAGAGCAACAAAAAATGAAATGGAGGTTTTGAAGAAAGGCGTGGAAGTGAAGATGGACGGTTTGAAGAAAGGCATGGAAGCTAAGATGGATGGCGTGGAAGTGAAGATGGACGGTTTGAAGAAATGCGTGTAAGCTAAGATGGATGGCATGGAGGCTGGAATGGAATCTAAGATGGATGACATGGAAGCTAAGATCGATGAGAAAATGGAAAACATGAAGAATTTTCTAAAAGCAGACATGGAAGGTTTGACAAAGTTGATACAAGAAAGGTTTCCTAATGGTGAAAAGATAGTAGAAGAACCTCATGATGAGAACAAAATAAATGTTAATTGTGATTTAATAAACTCTAATGTTGGCGGGAAGAACCACCATATTCCAAAGATGGATATGAGGAAGTTTGATGGAAAGGATCCTGTAACATGGATACTACAGATGGAGCAATATTTTGATCTCCATAACGTGCAAAACACACAAAAGGTACGCATTTCAACTTTATATTTAGAACAAAATACATTTGCATGGTATCGATGGCTTTGCTCCCGTAAAAAAATTTTCACTTGGTCAATTTTTACGGAGGAAATGATAGCACATTATGAGGATACAAAGAGCAACACCTTCTTTAGCCAATTGATAAATCTCAAACAAAAGGGTTTAGTGTGGCAACACATTGAGGACTTCCAAAAATTGAATATAAGGGTAACTGATATTCCAGAGGAACACAGGATTGATCTCTTCATAGGCACTCTAAAGGATAACATCCAACATGAAGTTCGTGTTTTGGAGCCCGATTCATTGGAGAAGGCATTCAGGTTGGCAAGAAAATTTGAATGTAAAATTATGGCGACAAGGAAGCCTACCACTCAATTCTATAAAGAAGGAAATGTTGCTACGCCTAGATTTCCACAACCTACAAGGTTGACACCACAACAATTGGAAGAAAAAAGAGAAAAAGGGCTTTGCTACAGTTGTGATAGCAAATACACTAAATGTCATAAGTGTGCTAAGAAGAAATTATTTTACATAGATTGTGAAGAGGAAGAAGAAAATGAACAAGAAGAGGATATACACCAAGAACCAGCCCTAGAAGAGGAAGAAATGAATCCGACCATATCGTGTAATGCATTGGTAGGAATTACCACTCTCAAACTCTCAAGATAGAAGGACATATCAAGAAGAAAAAGGTAATAGTGTTGATTGATTCAGGTAGCACCCATAATTTTATTCATTGTAAGGTAGCCAAGGAATTAAACTGTTTCCTATACCCAGCACCAGAATGTCAAGTGATGGTGGCAAATGGAGGAACTATAAATTTCTCTGGAAAATGCCATAATATCAAGCTAACCATGGGCGAATATGTATTGACTAGTCCAATGCTTTCCATTCCTATGGGAGGTGCTGATGTTGTACTAGGAGTACAATGGTTACAATCTTTGGGGACGGTAGCTTTTAATTTTCAAGAACTTTTCTTGAAATTTCTTTCAGAAGGAAAGGAAGTCGAATTACGTGGTATTGAAGGGAAGCCGGGAAGGATAATAAGCTCTAATGTCATGAAAAAGCTTCTAAATAAATAAAAACGTGGCGTAATTGTACAATTATGCTCACTAGAAGTTCCAACATCAAAATCATCTATTTCTCCAGATCTCCAACAAGTCTTGGACAATCATTCCAAGGTGTTTGAAACTCCGAAAGGACTCCCACCTATTCGTGATCATGATCATGCTATTCATTTGATTCCAGGAAGTGTTCCTCCAAACATCACGCCTTATAGATATCCTTACTTCCAAAAGAGCGAAATTGAACGTATGATTGCAGAAATGTTAGAGGCGGGTATAATTCAACCTAGTCAAAGTTCTTTCTCTGCTCCCGTAGTATTGGTACACAAGAAGGATGGATCATGGCAAATGTGTCCGGATTATAGGGAGCTCAATAAGCTCACCATTAAAGATAAATTTCCCATTCCTATGATTGATGAATTATTGGATGAATTACATGGAGCAATTTATTTTACCAAGTTGGATCTTCGTTCAGGATATCATCAAATTAGAATGAAGACTAAAGATATTCCAAAAACAACATTTCAAACTCATGAGGGTCATTATGAATTTTTGGTCATGCCTTTTGGCCTTACCAATGCACCTTCTACACTTCAAGGGTTGATGAATTCCATTTTCAAACCCTTCCTTAGAAAATTTGTGCTAGTATTTTTTGATGATATACTAATCTACAGCAGGTCTTGGAAGCATCATGTTGAACATGTTGACAGGGTGCTCAAACTATTGCAGGAGAAACAATTATATGCAAAAAAATCCAAATTTTTCTTTGGAGTACAAGAGGTGGAATATCTGGGTCATATTGTATCTCACGAGGGTGTTAAAGTAGACCCTAACAAAATTAAAGCTATTAAGGAATGGCAAGTCCCCACAACCATAAAGCAGTTGCGAGGATTTCTCAAGTTAACAGGGTATTATCGCAAGTTTGTTAAGAATTATGGGAGAATAGCAGCACCTCTAACAACATTATTGAAGAAAGATGCATTTTCATGGACTCCTGAAGCAACTAAGGCCTTTGAATGGCTTAAAGAGGCAATGTGCCTAGCACCGGTCTTAGCTACGCCAGACTTCACAAAAACCTTTATTGTGGAATGTGATGCCTCAGGAAATGGAATTGGTGCAGTTTTAATGCAGGAAGGAAGACCCATTGCTTTCGAAAGTCGTCCAATCAAAGGAAAGTATTTACAGAAACCTATTTATGAGAAGGAAATGTTAGCAATACTACATGCACTAAAGAAATGGCGAACTTACCTAATGGGAAGACACTTCAAGGTAAAATTGATCATGATAGTCTTAAACACTTTTTGGAACAAAGAATATCTTCAGAAGAGCAGCAAAAATGGGTCACAAAGATGTTGGGTTATGACTTTGAAATAATCTAAAAAAAAGGAAAGCTTAATGTTGTTGCAGATGCACTCTCAAGAAAGAATGAAGAGGTGGAAGCATTGCCTTGTGCCATTTCTATTATCCAACCAGATTGGATAACTGAAGCAAGAGATGAATGGAAGAAGGACAAAGATGTATGGACACTCATTCAAAAGTTGCAAGAAGATCCTAGTACATCTGATACATTTAGTTGGAAAAATGATTCCTTATGGTACAAAGATCGCTTATATCTTTGCAAGAATTCCCAACTAAAACAAAATATTCTTCTGGAATTGCACACTTCTCCTTTAGGAGGACACTCAGGATTTTTAAAAACTTACCACGGGGTGAAGAAAGAATTTTTTTGGGATGGCCTTAAATCTGATATTCAAAAGTTTGTGGCGGAATGTTTGGTTTGCCAGCAGAATAAAGTGGAAACAATTAAGACCCCAGGACTTCTACAACCTTTGTCCATTCCAAGTCAACGTTGGGAGGAGATTTCAATGGATTTTATCACAGGTTTACCTAAGTCTGAAGGAAAGAGTGTCATCATGGTGGTAGTTGATAGAATTACTAAGTATGCACACTTTTGTGCATTATCTCATCCATTTAAAGCAAGTACATTTGCTACTACATTTATGGATAGAATTCAAAAGCTACATGGAAGCCCAAGGGTTATTGTGAGCGACAGAGATCCCATTTTTACTGGAAATTTTTGGACGGAGTTATTTTCTTGTTTGGCTACTCAATTAGCTCATAGCTCATCTTATCATCCTCAATCTGATGGTCAAACTAAGATAGTAAATAAATGTTTGGAAGGATATCTTCGTTGTTTTGTATCCGATAAACAAACACAATGGGTCAAGTGGTTACCTCTTGCTGAATGGTGGTATAACACTTCCTTCCATACTGCAGCAAAAATGACCCCATTTATGGCACTTTATGAATATCATCCACCATCCATCACATCATCTTTAAGGGAAAATTCGACGGTTCAAGCAGTGGAAGATCACATCGAGCATCAGCAAGAAGTTCTCCATTTCTTAAAGGATAACCTGAATTTGGCACAAAATCGAATGAAACAACAGGAAGATCAACATCGCAGCGAGAGAAGTTTTGATGTAGGAGATTGGGTATTTTTACGGCTACAACCATACAAACAAATGTCCCTCAAGCAAGCAAAGAAGGATAATAAATTATCGCCAAAGTACTATGGTCCTTACAAGGTGTTGCAAAAGATCGGTACTATGGCATACAAATTGGAGCTTCCTGCTTCTTCGCGAGTACATCCAGTTTTCCATGTTTCATGCTTAAAGAAGGTTATAGGTGAAAATCTTCCAGCTCAAACAATATTTCCAGAACTTGATGAGGAAGGAAAAATCATATTGGAACCTGAAGCGGTCACGGAAACAAGAACTCGACAACTACGGAATCGATCAATTTCAGAGTATCTCATCAAGTGGAAGAACTTACCCACTGAAGATTCTACATGGGAGGATGAGAATTTTATACAGAAGCACCCAAAGCTACTCAAGCGTTGAGGACAACATTTTTTTGAAGGAGAGGGGCATGTTAGGTCCCTATATTACTAGTATAGTCCCTTATTGTTGTTAGTGTAACCCCCTTATTGTTATTATTGTACCCTTGTAACCCCCATTTTATTATTATTGTGCCCTTAAATTATTAATGTTAGGTCGGCTAGGATTACATTGTGGCCCACTAGGATTATATTTTGGCCCCATGGACCTCTATATATAGAAGGAGGTTTTTTTCATTTGTATCATCAAAGAATTGTTCATTTATGTAATGTATTGGAGGTTGCCCCCTCGAAGTGGCTCATTTCTAAGGCGTTGATATCTCTTTTCTTCTCTTTTTGGAGCTGGTTACACAACATTCATCTATCATAGAAAACATAGCAATGTTTCCTGTCATATGGTTGCTACATCCTGAATCTAGAAACCATAAATCTTCGCTCTTTTCCTCAGCCATATTACATGCTAAAAACAATTTATCTTGGCTGATATTTTCTCTAGTAAAATTGGCACTAGGTCTATTACCCACGTCATTCTGCTTCTTCCTACATTCATTGACATAATGCCCATATTTTTTTCAATAATGACACTGGACATTGGATTTGTCATACCTTTGTCCATGAGCATGTTGTTGTCCACCTTGCTGGCTGCTGCTTTGGCCTTGGTTCTGATTTTGATTGCTGCCCCTTCCTTGAGTATTTGCAGGGCTGTTTCTTCCTCCTCTGTTTTGGCTTCTACCTCTACCTTTTCCTCTGTTGTTTCCTCCGCCTTGACCTCTTCCTCTTCCAAAGGACATTTGGGTCTTGAAGGCATGCTCCAAAGATGAGTTTTCATTTCTACTCAATCTTTGATCATGTGTCATTAGTGATGCATGAAGCTCATCAACTGAAAATTTTGAGAGATCCTTTGTCTCTTCTATGGTTGTGACTATAACATCAAACCTTGAGGGTAAGCTCCTCAAAAATTTCTCCACTATCCTTCTTTCTTCAAGTGTTTCTCGATGAGATCTTATCTATGTGACCATCCCAATCACATGTGTGAAGAATGAGTCTATGTTATCAGACTCTTTCATGCAGAGAGTCTCAAAATCTCTCCTCAGCAATTGTAGCTTTGCTATCTTCACCTTATCCATACCTTGATAGGTTGTTTGGAGGGTATCCCATGCATCCTTGGATTTCTTAGCTGCTCCTATCCTTGGAAACACACTCTCATGTACTGCTTGATAGATATAGAAGAGGGCTTTTGAATGCTTCTTCTTATTGCTCTCCAACAAATCCTTCTCTGCTTGTGTCAAGGCATTAAACTCTTGTTCATCTACTGGTTCCTCAAAACCATATTCAACAAGCTCCCATAGGTCTTGAGAGGCAAACATGGCTCTCATGGTGATTTCCCAATACTCATAGTTCTTCCTGTTGAGATTGCAACAAGATGAGGAGCTTAGTGGAAAGAAGTCACCTTCACTAAGTGGGCCTGCAGGATATTTTTGGTGCAAAGTCTATTTTTAGACATATGGACCATGTTCTATGAGTTGCAGGATGCTATTTGTGGATGGTTGGTCAAGTAGGAAAAAATATATGGACTTATATTTTTAGACATATTGGGCGGAATCTATTTTTATATTGCCAGTCTAAAAATAGATATGTCGAATATTATTAGCTCTTAATAATATACTCTAAACATTATCTTATCCTCTTGGAGCACTTCAGTTCGAGTCACGAATGTGGCACATGCAACTGACAGAAGGAATTACGCTATTCCTAGGGTTTAGTGGCGCTATTGCATGGTTTAATTCAATTCGAACTCATGTGACAGAGTTTGGTGGAGTTGATGAGACAATTAATGGAGTTGTGTTCAGTTTAACTTAGTTGAGCTAGTTGTATCTAGTCTAACTGATTGATACAATTAGTAAGAGTGGTGTGAATTAATTATTAATTAATTCACTAATCATTAACTCATAAATCAACTAAATAATATATCAGTTAACTGTAGTGCATGGACAGTTTCAGTGGAGACCAGTGGAGAGGTAGGTGAAAGAGCAGTGTGACTATCAGTTGTGACTATATTGGTGCATGAGTTTGCACCACACATTGATGGAGAAGCCAATGAGGATTGTGCAGTACATACCAGTGGGATTTGAACGTTGATCTGGTAATTATCCATATTGGATTGCGCAGTAGAGGCTGGCTAACAGGTGGAGAAGATTGGAGCATGTGTTTTGTATGATCTGAGCTTGTGTAGTGTGTAACAATTGGAGATTGTACTGAGAGCTTGTGAGGAGTTTGTACAATGATTGTTACATGATCTCTATCATTATAATATCCAGATAGTTGGGGGTTTTCAGCTTTAAGCTTTCCCATAAATACTGTGTTTGTATGTGTGATTGTTTATAGTTTTAATGTGCGCATGCGATTGTTTATATTTCCGCAAATTGATGATCAATAGTAGAAGAGGTTATGTATTATGCATGAAACTCAAATAGTGTGTGATCAGGATAATCTCGATGAATAATTTAACAGTTATTCAAAATTTCGACATGGTATCGGAGCAGTATTGATCATTGGAGCAATTGCAAAACATTGAAGCAGTTGAGTTTTGTGTTGGTGGAATTCGAATTTGCAGCAGTGTTTTCTTGGTGTCGAAGTTGAGATGTCTTTCAACGGATTGCGATTGGAGTATGCCCTTGAGGGAAGCTCGAATTATATTGCATGGAAGGATAGGATGGAGGCCGTGCTGGATGACAATGGGTTGAAGGAGTTCATAGATGCTGAAGTCCCAAAGCCTAATTCTAGCGATGCTGATGATAGAAGAGGGCTTTTGAATGCTTCTTCTTATTGCTCTCCAACAAATCCTTCTCTGCTTCTATCAAGGCATTAAACTCTTGTTCATCTACTGGTTCCTCAAAACCATCTTCAACAAGCTCCCATAGGTCTTGAGAGGCAAACATGGCTCTCATGGTGATTGCCCAATACTCATAGTTCTTCCTGTTGAGATTGCAACAAGATGAGGAGCTTAGTGGAAAGAAGTTGCCTTCACTTAGTTGGCCCGCAGGATATTCTTGGCGCAAAGTCTATTTTTAGACATATGGATCATGTTCTATGAGTTGCAGGATACTATTTGTGGATGGTTGGTCAAGTCGGAAAAAATAGATGGACTTCTATTTTTAGACATATTGGGCGAAATCTATTTTTAGATTGCTAATCTAAAAATATATATGTCGAATATTATTAGCTCTTAATAATATTTGGACTCTAAACATTATCTTATCCTCTTGGAGCACTTTAGTTCGAGTCATGGATGTGGCACATGCAGTTGACAGAACAAATTACGCTATTCCTAGGGTTTAGTGGAGCTATTGCATGGTTGACTTCAGTTAGAACTCATGTGACAGAGTTTGGTGGAGTTGATGAGACAGTTAATGGAGTTGTGTTCAGTTTAACTTAGTTGAGCTAGTTGTATCTAGTCTAACTGATTGATACAATTAGTGAGAGTGGTGATAATTAATTATTAATTAATTCACTAATTATTAACTCATAAATCAACTAAAGAATATATCAGTTAACTGCAGTGCATGGACAGTTTCAGTGGAGACCCGTGGAGAGGTAGGTGAAAGAGCAGTGTGACTATCAGTTGTGACTATACTAGTGCATGAGTTTGCACCACACATTGACGGAGAAGCCAATGAGGATTGCGTAGTACATACCAGTGGGATTTGAACCTTGATCTGGTAATTATCCATATTGGATTGCGCAGTAGAGGCTCGCTAACAGGTGGAGCAGATTGGAGCATGTGTTTTGTATGATCTGAGCTTATGTAGTGTGTAACAATTGGAGATTGTACTGAGAGCTTGTGAGGAGTTTGTAAAATTATTGTTACATGATCTCTATCATTATAATATACAGATAGTTGGGGGTTTTCAGCTTTAAGCTTTCCCATAAATACTGTGTTTGTATGTGTGATTGTTTATGGTTTTAATGTGCGCATGCGATTGTTTATATTTCCGCAAATTGATGATCAATAGTAGAAGAGGTTATGTATTATGCATGAAGCTCAAATAGTGTGTGATCAGGATAATCTTGGTGAATAATTTAATAGTTATTCAAATTTCTACATGGTATCAGAGCAATATTGATCATTGGAGCAATTGCAGAACATTGAAGCGGTTGAGTTTTGTGCTGGTGGAATTCGAATTTGTAGCAGTGTTTTCTTGGTGTCGAAGTTGAGATGTCTTTCAACGGATTGCGATTGGAGTATGCCCTTGAGGACAGATCGAATTATGTTGCATGGAAGGACAGGATGGAGGTGGTGTTAGATGACAATGGGTTGAAGGAGTTCATAGATGCTGAAGTCCCAAAGCCTACTTCTAGCGATGCTGCCGTAATTGAGGCTTGGAAAAAGAAGACAACAAAGTGTCGAAGGATTCTGTTGGAGGGCGTGAAGGATCACATAGTGTCCAGCCTACATGGTAAGGCTTCTCCATTCTTGATGTGGAAAGCCTTGATAGATTTATTCCAAAGCAAGAGCGACCAGAGGAAGTTGGCGCTCAAGGATAAACTCAGAAACATAAAGATGGAGAAAGGCGATAGTATGCCCAAGTACCTCACGAAGTTCATCCAATGCAGGGATGAGCTGGGAAGTGTGGGGGTGACTGTAGATGATGAGGACTTGGTGAGCTTGGCTCTCCTTGGGCTTCCGAAGATTTGGCATTCCTATCAGGACTCTGTCAATGGTCGGGAGAAATTTCCAGGATGGGAGCGACTTTGGTCGGATCTTGTGCAAGAGGAGATAAGGCGGAGTACCAGGGACGGATCGTCATCAAAGAACTCTGATGAAGAGAATTGTGCTTTGGCTGCCAAAGCAAAGAAGGGGAAGAGAAAGAAAGCTTCTCATTCCGGTGCGAAAGGAAAGAAGCAGGACATGTCCAAGGTGAAGTGCTTTCACTGTCACCAACACGGACATTATGCCACAAATTGTCCATAGAAGAAGAATAATAAGCAGGTTGCTGGATCTGCAGCTGGAGAGGCCTTAGCCTCGCAGTTTGAGCTAGATTTTTCGCTGATCGCATGCTTGGTCTCAAGTGTGATGGGTTCAGTGTGGTTTCTGGACAGTGGTGCGTCTTTTCACATGACAAGAGATCGAGATTTGTTTACTGATCTGGATGAGAAAGATCTTG
Organism: Pinus albicaulis; assembly: GCA_034641835.2. Lineage (NCBI taxonomy): Eukaryota > Viridiplantae > Streptophyta > Pinopsida > Pinales > Pinaceae > Pinus > Pinus albicaulis. The sequence goes on from CM076579.1 coordinate 1,388,489,395, forward strand.
GAGTGCACATCGAGATGGGCGATGATGGTAGATACAGTGCGACCGATATCGGTACCATTTCCTTTGAGAGGGAGTCTGGTAAACCCTTCGTATTGAAGGAAGTGATGCATGTTCCAGGATTGAAGAAGAATATTATCTCTGTGGCGATGTTAGAAGACAAGGGATATGATGTTGTCTTTAGCGAGGGAAAGGCTTTCCTGCGCAGTAAGGCAACCGGTGAGACCCAGAGGATAGTGGTTTGAGTTAAGAACCTTTATCAATTGCAGGTAGATGGCTGCGCAGCAATGGCAGGCAAGGCAGAAGGAGTGGTGAGCCGGGATGATGGCGAGTTGTGGCACCGGAGATTGGGCCACCTTCACCATGGAGCTTTGAAGATACTGCAATAGATTTCTACTGGGCTTCCTAAAGGCACTCTTGCGCAGTCAGATCAGTGCAAGGGGTGTACCTTGGGAAAATTTGTGAAAGCCACCTTTCACAAGAAGGATAGTCGCGCCACGACGATCCTTGAGAGAATTCACACAGACGTGTGTGGACCTTTCTCAGCAGCTTCGACAGCAAAGCACATGTATTATGTGATATTTGTTGATGATTTTTCTTGTAAGTGCTGGATCTTCTTCATGCAGAAGAAGAGCGAGACATACTCAAAGTTCTGTGAGTTCAAGGCACTGGTTGAGAAAGAATCGGGGAAGCAGGTGAAGGCTCTAAGGAGCGACAATGGTGGTGAATTCATCTCTGGCAAATTCAAGGACTTTTGCAGCGCAGAAGGAATTCGAAGAGAGCTCATAGCACCTCATAACCCACAGCAGAATGAGGTTGCTGAGCGGAAGAACAGAACGATCGTGGGTGATGCACGGGAAATGTTGCATGATCAGGGCCTACCCATACACTTGTGGGCTGAGGCATGCAATACTGCAGTATATGTGCAGAACCGTTGTCCTCATAGGATACTTGGCATGAGTACACTCGAGGAGGCGTTTTCTGGTAAGAAGCCTGATATTTCCCATTTGAGGATTTTTGGTTCACCTGTTTACATTCATGTGACGAAGGATGCCAGGAAGAAGCTGGAGCCGACCGCAGAGGTTGGGATATTTTTGGGGTACACTGATACGCCCCACAACTATTGTGTGTATTTTCCAGACAGTCGCAAGACTGTTGTGCGACGGGATATCAAATTTCAGGAGGAGAAAGCCATGAAGTGTTCGCTTGAGAGGGAGCTACACTTGCATGCAGGAGAGGAGCTATTAGTTCCTAAGGACGAGTCTCAGGATGTGGATCAGCCACAAGAGGAGGTTCATGGAGTGGAAGAGACCACTCATGCAGCACCAACCATCAGAGGGCAGAAGCGCACTACAGAAGCTGAGCGACTGGCTCAATATGCAGAGAAGGTTGTAGGAGCACCTACATCATAGCGCAGACAGAGACAGTCACCTGACCGGTATACTGGATACATGGCTCTTATGAGCAAGTGTATCATGATAGAGCCATCCTCTTTTGAGGAAGCTGTGGAGGATCCCGCATGGGTAGATGCCATGGTGGAAGAGTATGATTCGATTGTTAGAAACAGTGCATGGGAGATTGTCCCGAGACCGGAAGGGAAATCAGTGGTGGGTTCGAGATGGATCTACAAAGTGAAGCAGGCAGCTGACGGGAGTGTGGAGAAGTACAAGGCAAGATTTGTTGCCCGAGTCTTCTCACAGATAGAGGGGATTGATTATGAGGAGACCTTTGCACCTGTCGCAAGTTATTCTTCCATACAGATGATTCTTGCTCTCTCAGCGCAAATGGGGTGGCACATTAATCAGATGGATGTGAAGACTGTGTTCCTCAATGGAGTCAATGAGGAGGAGGTGTACATAGAGCAGCCCGAAGTTTTTGAGATCTTCAGAAGTGAGTCGCATGTGTGCAGGCTCAAGAGAGCGCTGTATGGGTTGAAACAAGCACCTCGTGCTTGGTACACACAGATAGATAGTTATTTCACCGGTCTTGGATTCTCCAAGAGTGAGGCGGATCCAAACCTATACCAGATTGTGGTGGAGGGTAAGTTGCTGATCATTGTACTTTATGTAGATGATTTGATTTTTTGACAGATGAGTCGGGGATACTCTCATGGCGGAGGATCTTGCAAAAGAGTTTGAGATGAAGGATCAGCTTCCTTCTATTATTTCCCCGGGATTGAAATTTGCGTCGTAGTGATGGACTCGTTTGTTTCTGCAGGTGACTCCTGAGATACCGGAGAAGTTCAACATGCATGGTCGCAAGTTCGTTGATACTCCTCTCGTGGTTGGAGGAAGGAGGATGCTACTTCAGCAGAAGTAGTGGATTCCACTGTTTATCGACATTTGGTGGGGTCGCTTATGTATCTGGTCAATACACGACCCGATATATGCTATGCAGTTAACCAGATTTCACAAGATATGGTTAAGCCTACCAAGCTCTTCTAGAAGGTGGGAAAGCATGTATTGCATTATCTCAGAGGCACATCGGGATATGGATTATGGTATAGACAGTCGGATGAGGTGAGGCTATGTGGCTTCATGGATGCAAATTGGGTAGGGAGCCCAACGGATAGAAAGAGCACATTTGGAGGGATTTTCAGTATCGGGTCGACAGCAGTTTCTTGGTACAGCAGGAAGAAGAGATCCATGGCACTTAGTTCAGCAGAGGCCGAGTATATGGCAGCGAGTTTGGCTGCATGCGAGGCTATATGGATGAGGAAGATCCTGGTCGGGTTGTTCGGTTCACACCTAGAGCCTACTGTGATTTATTGTGATAATCAGAGTCACATGAAACTCTCGGTTAATCCATTATTTCATGATAGATCTAAACACATTGACATCCAGTATCATCATATCAGATATTGTGTGCAGCGGAGAATCATGTTACTTTCATACATTCCTACGGAGGATCAGGATGATGATATCTTGACGAAGGCGCTCACCAGGAGTAAATTCAAATACCACAGGGGCAGGATAGGGGTTGCATATAATCCTTATCTTGTTGAGAGGGAGTGTTGAGATTGCAACAAGATGAGGAGCTTAGTGGAAAGAAGTCGCCTTCACTAAGTGGGCCCGCAGGCTATTTTTGGCGCAAAGTCTCTTTTTAGAATATGTCTATTTTTAGACATATGGATCATGTTCTATGAGTTACATGATGCTATTTGTGGTTGGTTGGTCAAGTCGGAAAAAATATATGGACTTATATTTTTAGACATACTCGGCGGAATCTATTTTTAGATTGCCAGTCTAAAAATAGATATGTCGAATATTATTAGATCTTAATAATATTTGGACTATAAACATTATCTTATCCTCGAGGAGCACTTCAGTCGAGTCACGAATGTGGCACATGTACCGACGAAGGAATTATGCTATTCCTAGGGTTTAGTGGAGCTATTGCATGGTTGAATTCGGCTAGAACCTGGCGTACGTAGTTTGGTGGAGTTGATGAGACAGCTTAATGGAGTTGTGTTCGCTTAACTTAGGTTGAGCTAGTTGTATCTAGTCTAACTGATTGATACAATTAGTGAGAGTGGTGTGAATTAATTATTAATTAATTCACTAATTATTAACTCATAAATCAACTAAAGAATATATCAGTTAATTGCAGTGCATGGACAGTTTCAGTGGAGACCAGTGGAGAGGTAGGTGAAAGAGTAGTGTGACTATCAACTGTGACTATACTGGTGCATGAGTTTGCACCACACATTGATGGAGAAGCCAATGAGGATTGCGCAGTACATACCAGTGGGATTTGAACTTTTATCTGGAAATTATCCATATTGGATTGCGCAGTAGAGGCTGGCTAACAGGTGGAGCAGATTGGAGCATGTGTTTTGTATGATCTGAGCTTGTGTAGTGTGTAAAAATTGGAGATTGTACTGAGAGCTTCTGAGGAGTTTGTACAATTATTGTTACATGATCTCTATCATTAGAATATACAGATAGTTGGGGGTTTTCAGCTTTAAGCTTTCCCATAAATACTGTGTTTTTATGTGTGATTGTTTATGGTTTTAATGTGCGCATGCGATTGTTTATATTTCCGCAAATTGATGATCAATAGTAGAAGAGGTTATGTATTATGCATGAAGCTCAAATAGTGTGTGATCAGGATAATCTTGGTGAATAATTTAATAGTTATTCAAAATTTCTACACTTCCCTTTGAACTGTGGGAGCTGAGCATTTCCAATACTCATGCTTGTGTTGGCTCCTGCCATGGCTAGCACTTTGAACTATGCTTTAAATATTGACTGTGATTTTTAAATAAAATGATTGTCTTCAAACAGTAACACAAACTCTGTTTTGAGAAATACCTTGGATTTTAGTTGAGCCTTCACACTACTGGAGAAACCACTGCAACAAAAAATCCTTCCTTCAACTGCTTTGACACCTTCAAAGAGCCTGGACTAGCTCCGATACCATGTTGGAATTTCTGATAATTCCAGAACAAAAACTGAGAGAATAATACTCTCCTTTAAACACAGAGAATAAACAAAATTGCTCACTGATAGACAGAGATTACACAAACTATGGTTCTATTTCATTAACTGAAAAAATATTACAAAAAATTATCTTCCTCTATCAGAGGGATTACACTAGACTTCTTTAGAACACAGTGCTAAAAAACTCTCTCTGTCTCTCTTACAGAAAAAATGCACACACTCTGCGCTTTTCAAAAACACCGTCTCTCTGTTTCTAAGCCTGCGGGCTCTCTGTCTTTTTTAACACACTGCTGTGTATATTTTCTATATATATATTTTTCATTAAGCCTTCAGGATTTTTTCACATATGTGGCGCAACACATATTTTAACCAACATACAACTGCAAAAGAAATAAAATAAACTCTGTAGGCCTTTTGGGCCCACATTACAATGGCGCGCATATAAAAGAAACTGTAGAAATATATATATATATATATATATATATATATATATATATATATATATATATATATATATATATAATATTAACTATATAGTTTATAATATATATTCATATTCGTATGAAACATATTAGATAGCGAATAGTCAAAAGACTTTGGTCGCACGATAACACAAAACATTATAACGTAAAGCTTTAAGAAAATATAAAATCAAACCTTCTGCCCGGACTTCAAAACATATTAAACTGAATTGTATTGAAAATTCGTGTCACAAAACGCTGTGACGTCACCAAGCCCAAAATCCGCGCAAACACCATTTCATTGGTCGATCGCTGGGGCCTGCAGATTCCAACCATATTATAAGCTGGATTTAAAGAAATCTTCGCGTAACAAACTTGGTTGATGACGTCATGGCCATTTGTTACGCGAAAAATTTAGATTGTAGTTGATAAAAGCTTTTCGGGTCTGGATTTGGTCTTGCTGACGTAGGCACAAAACCTGCGCGATAAACCGCGATTGGACCACGTCGCTGGTGTGCTGGCAGTGGAGTCCACTTCCAATCGTGGCCCTGATCAAACTTTAAACAAAAAAACCTTGCACGTAAGTTAAAACTCTGTTTCCAAAAAAAAGAAGGACTGTAAGGACTTTAAAGCCCGATTCACTGTTCAACAAAAATAAAAAGCGACTGTTGATAACGAACATGAAAAAAAAATTGGAAAGCGACTATTGCACAATAGTTGCACAACAGTAAACTGCTTCTCCACAACCTCTGCTGCAGATGTACATTCCTGCAGTTGAAGTTAACATTTCAACCGTTGTTATGGGCAATAATTAAACTAACATGGCTAACGTCAATGTCATAAATACATGCTCTTATGTGTTGATTAAATAGTAAATTTTAACTTTACATAACAGTTTAAGTTGCAATTTAAGGACAATGTGAACAACAATCGACATCCTGACCATGAAATTCTAGTTCCTATAAAAATACATATTAATTTTTTAACACTATAGAAATACTATCAATTCGTTGTGTTCTTTCTTGGCCAAACCAGAAATTGACGGGCATTATGACACTCCAAGCCTAATAACAAGAATAAACACTGAACAATACAAAACAATTCTAATTGGACTGGTATGATATGGTTTTTATTTTAGTCGTCTTTCTTTTTCCTATCAAAAATAACTATTTTGTTATTTTAAATCAGAAGTGGAATAAGCTTTACCTTGGATACGTTATGTACTGAACTGTGGCTGTCTCCGTATGTGTTCAGAAGACTCCCAAACAAAATGATCATAAATGGAAGTGCAAGCCCGTTGGCAATGGATGCAATAGTATCGATACTCATCAATGTAATATCCAAGGTGTCCTCTAAGTTAAATAACGTGTAAAACGGAATAGTATACTTGGTATCTTCTTTTCCCTTCTTACTTTAGTGTTTTCCATGTTTTTATTTGATTTTTCCTTTACAGCCATGTTGAGACCTGAGCTGGAATCTGCTTCAATATTCAACGATACAATACTATTGGCATTATTTTGTTCCGGTTTTTCCCATTTATTTGATATATGGCATCAAGCACGAACGGTCCTATTAAGCTTTTAAAGTGGACCTCGCATATGTCCGATCTTTCTTTCTGGAAATTTTCCTGTGACTTCGAATTCTGGCACCGCCAAGAACTAAAATCTCTCATTCAACCCCTACAGAAAGAAAATACGATTAGCAAATTTCTCACATCATTTGAACAGAATGGAATTTTAGATGAGGCCTTAATGAATTTCCACGCATGCGTAGATGTCATTTAAGAATGTTTCTCTGCATCTAATTTTGCACAGAATAATAGTTAAGAATCTCAAAGATACTTCTCGAGAAATTACCTGGGATTAGATTCAATCAGTCATGGTAGAAACAATTGCAGATCAGCTTTGAAACAAGTGGAAACTTTCATTATATGTATCTATCCATCTCGACTATTTCGTTCAAACTAAAAAGTTGAATTCAATCATTGAAAAGAGCAGTTGATGAAAAAGCAGTTGTGCTAGAGGTTTCATGAGGATTTCTGAACCGGTTGAGTTCAGATGCGAAAAAAACTAAAACTAAAAACAGTAAATTTCAATAAAGATTTGCCTGTAATGTTGGAAAATAATTGCTCTGTGATCGAAAATGCACAAGGCTAAAAGGAATGAGATGAAATGTTATGCAGAAAGTGCACATAGAGAGAAAATCAAGGTATAATTATTATCGATCATCTCAGATTGAAGAGAAAGACAGACAATTTCCGCTACGAAGACGCTCAGCGCACACAGAGCAAAAATCGAGCTGGGATAATTATTATCGATCATATAATAAGATTGAAGCTAGTGACAGACAATTTCTGCTATGAAGACGCTTTTTGCACAGATATTTATTTTCTTTAAATAAGTGACTCATTTCCTTTCCAGTTCAGTTATCGATCATATAAGATCGAAGCTAGCAACAGAAAATTTCTGCTACGAAGACGCTTTTTGCACAAATATCTATTTTATTTTAGTAAGCGACTCATTTTCATTGCAGTTCAACCGAAAATTTACAGCGGAAATGTTGTAAGGTCAAGATGTACTAACAAAATATCAACAAGAATAGAACAACATTTACGCAACAATTGCGTTCCACTGAAACATTTAATAAAGTTGGAGAGTTACTGTTGTATTTTAAACCGATGTTATACATCAACCCTTTCATTTTCCTGTTTCCTTCACTATTTTACAAAATAAATATAAAATGGAAACGTTGTAGACAGAGACATAACCAACAACATACGCAATTAGAAATATCACTTATTTAACTCAAATAGAGAATTTTTACCATTTTAAGTCGTCGTAACAAAGAGAAATAAATAATTTTATTTGACCTTAAATAATTTTATTCTGCCTTAAATAATTTTATTCTGGATTTTTCTTATCAGAAGCGTTCGCCGCTTGAATTTTGACAGACAGAAAATCAACGAATATTGCATCGACTTTCACAATGTTCTCTAATTACTCCTGGATCACAAGAAAAGTTAAAACCGTCACTCAGCCATGGCATCATTGCAAAACAGCCTGATGCCTTAAAGCGTTCAATTTTTCCGATAAATGAAGAAACGTGATTCCTTCAATTTTCATGATGAATGCTATATCATGAATGTTATATCTTTCACATCGATTTTGCGTTGAAATTCCCACATATAGTCGAAAAGAATAAAGGGAAAACCAAAGAATATAAACACTTCAAATGCATACTCTGATTAATTTGCTAATTATTACACTGTTTAGAGCCATTTCTTTTAAATCAAACCCGACACAATCTTGATGTATGGAGGGAAACGCAAAGGAGTGTATTATGCTATTTTTCCTATCTTTAAAGCTTTTCTTTTGAAAAATCCTGAATAGTGTATGATTCGAAGGCAAAGACTAAACGCGATATATACATATTGCGGATATTTCGCTAATTGTCTAAGAAGTGCTGCACAGTGTACATACTTGGTAGAATCGCAAATTCTGTAATTGTTTCACATTTAAAGTTATTATTTTCAGAAAACTCTAGATTTACCATGATACTGACTCGACTTATGAAGGCAAGCACTGGCCAAAAGGGCGATCGCGATTCAGGCATGATTAAAATGATTCAAACGGTATCTTTCGAGGTGAATGATTCCGGAAAAAAAATGAATAGAAAAATTGGCTGCCATCCTAGATTCTTTAAATCAAATTTCTAGGTAGAGATCTTAAGTGTGTCAAATCAGGTCTGCATAAAAAAATGAAAAAATGAATATATAGTGAGTGGAAATTGATTGAGGAATAAATATGTTGTTGGAATATTGAAAATTCCAGAACAACAATGGAGAGAGTAATACTCTCCTCTTTAACACAGAGAAATATTAAAATTTCTTGACAGGAGACAGAGTTTCCACTCTTAAAAAAAACTTCTATTCTTAAAAAAAAAAACTATTACAATGTCTTCCTCAATAGAGGGATTACAAAAATGTGACTGCTTCAAACACAGTGCACAAAAACTTCACTGTCTCATACAAACAAAACACTCTGTCTCTCACAAAATAACACTACTGTGTTTTTTTTTTCAATTCGCACTACTGTGCATACAAACTAAACATAATACAACACAGGCTCTCGGGCCTTTTTTTTTATATGCTGTGCATATTATCAAAACAAAAAAACATATTAAAATACAACTAAAGTCTATTTTTAAAAACAAATGTCGAGGGCCCACATAACAAATGCGTTTTGAACGCGCGATCAAAAAATTTAAATATAATCTATAATTGCATCGGGTCTGCGACTTAATAACAAAAATGGACCTAACAAAAAGATCCGATCGCGATTGAAATTCGGATGTGATGACCAAACTTAAATCCGCTTCATTGAAGGATCGGGTCTGGTCCTAAACAAAACACATGGTTCACTTAAAATCTCTAATTGCGATTTGAAACACGGAGGCGATGGCCATATTTAAATCCACTTCATTGAAGGATCGGGTCCGCCATATCAAATGTCAATCGGGCCAAATAAACAAAGGCCTCTGATTTTATATTGCGATCGGGCCCAAAACAAAAGGGTCCCGATTCAATACTTGCGATTGTATAATAACATGCCGTGTGGTCTGTGGGACCAGCAGACCTTGGCTTATGGTGGAGGGCGATTGTAATGTAAGTTTCGATTGCGATGTGTGTGATCGCATCGGGCCGTAAACTAAAACAAAGGTTGTGGTATATGTGTGTTCGTTCCGCTTGCAGAACTCACCACATCAACAAGACATTGTTCCTCCTGTGGGGACCACGAGGTTTAAAACTAAAATGCCTGCGTACAAAAAAATGCTTGACTGTGTGAAAAGATAAAAGTACTTTGTTTTGCAAAAAACAGAGACTGTCCCTGAACAAAATAAAAGACTATCTTTCAAATAAAAGACTGCATCGATTCCAACAAAATCTAAAACTGACTGTTCAGTAATTTTAGAAAGCGACTATGAGTACATAAACCTGGAGAAAAAAATGGAAAGCGGATATGCACAGCCACTGTTGAAAGTAACATTTCAACACTCCCCCTTAATTTCAACTGCTGGGTTATCAGTCATACCCAGGCATTTTCTCAAAAATTCGAAACTCTTCTGCCCCAATGGCTTGGTCAGAATGTCTGCAAACTGCTCCTGAGTTCTGCAGTGTTCCAAAATAATTTCACCATTGTTTACCAATTCTCTAATGTAATGAAATTTTGTGTCAATGTGTTTCGTCCTCTTGTGAAACACAGAATTCTTAGATAATGCAATAGCTGAGATATTGTCACAAAAAATCATTGTTCCTTTTTTCTGCTCTTGGCACAAACTCCTTAACATCCTCCTCATCCAATTTCTTGACACGCTGCTGCTGTAGCTGCCACATATTCTGCCTCCGCTATAGACAATGCTACAATAGGCTGCTTTTTAGAAGCCCATGAAATGGCACATGAACCCATGTTAAAAACATAACTGGAAGTACTCTTCTGATCATCTACACTTCCAGCCCAATCACTGTCAGTGTATCCAACTAAATCTGAACATTCTGAAGAATTATATAAAATACCAAACCTTTTAGTACCTTAACATACCTCAGAATTCTCTTCGTTGCTTGCCAATGTGCTTCCTTTGGCTTCTCCATGAATCTGGAAATAAAACTAACAACATGCATTATGTCTGGCCTAGTTGCAGTCAAATACATGAGGTTGCCAACTATGCTCTTGTACAAGCTAGGATCAAAATCCTTGTTGCTGTCCTCTCTGCTGAGTTTTAATCCCATCACTGTGGGAGTGATTGCTTCTTTTTTTTCCTGCATATTAAATCTTTCAAGCACTTCATTAACATATTATTCCTGTGAGATAAAAATCCCATTTTCATCTTGTTCTACTTATATTCCTAAGAAGTATCTCAACAAACCCATGTCAGTCATTTCAAATTCTTCTTTCATGACTGTTTTAAAATTTTCAATAAGGTAATCATCATTACCTGTGAAAATAACATCATCAACATATAAAACTACAATCAACATTTTACCATCTTTTTCTTTTATGTAGAGGGTGGGTTCTCCCTCACACTTTTCAAATCCATTTTCCAATAGATAGGAATCTATCCTACTGTACCACTCTCTTGGCGCTTGCTTCAGCCCATAAAGAGCTTTCTTCAACTTGCACACTTTGTGCTCTTGGCCTTTATTTTCATATCCGAGAGGTTGTTCAATGTAAACCTCTTCCATTAACACTCCATTTAGGAATGCTGACTTCACGTCCATTTGGTAAACTTTCCACTTGTTTTGTGCTGCTATGGACAACACTACTCTCACGGTTTCCATTCTTGTAACCGGTGCGAAAGTTTCCTCATAATCTATCCCATGCTTCTGTTTATACCCTTTGACGACAAATCTTGCCTTGTGTCTCTCTATTTTTCCTTCAACATTACTCTTGGTCTTGTAGACCCATTTAACTCCAATGACATCTTTACCTTTTGGAAGTTCAACCAAATCCCAAGTCTTGTTTCTTTCTATGAAATTAATCTCCTCATCCATAGCTTCTATCCATTTCTTATCCTTAATAGCTTCTTCAAAGTGGATAGGGTCTTCAACATGACAATATAAAGCAAAAAAATAATTGATACCTTCATTTGCTGCCTCTTGTGCATAAATTTCATTCAAATTTTTGAACTTCTTACCTCTTTCATTAGGTGTACAAGTGCCTGAAGAAGCACTTGTATTTCCTCCTTGTGGTGTGCTTGGAGAAGCACCTTCATTTCTCCTCAAGGGTGTGCTTTGCTGCTCTTGTGTTGGTTCTGTTGTGGGATGTATTTCAACCAATTCATCATCATTTTCATCATGAGATAAACAGTGTTTGACATTCACTGTTTTCTCTATGCTTCCATCCCAAGCTTCTTCTTCAATGAACTGAACATCTCTGTTCACAATAAACTTCTTGGTGGATGGGTTGTATAACCTGTAAGCCTTGGATTCCTCACTGTATCCAATGAAAATACATTTCTCCCCCTTGTTGTCCAACTTCTTCCTTAGCTGATCCGGTATGTGTGCATAAGCCACACATCCAAAAACCTTCATGTGTGTGACACCTTGCTTTGTGCCACTCCATGCCTCTTCCGGCACTTTGTTCATCACTTCTTTTGTAGGGCACCTATTCAAAATGTACACTGCACAATGTATAGCTTCAGCCCAATAATCATTAGGCAAATGCTTTGCCTTTAACATACTCCTCACCATGTCCATTATGGTTCTATTCTTCCTTTCGGCTATTCCATTTTGCTGCAGAGTATATCTTGTTGTAAACTGCTTATGAATACCATTTTCTCTACAAAAACGCAGAAAATATTTAGAGATATACTCACCTCCTCTATTAGTCCTTAGGAATTTGATGTGCAGCCCACTTTGGTTCTCAACAAGTGCTTTGAAATTGCAGAACCTTTCAAACACTTCACTTTTGTTTTTAAAAAAGTAAACCCAAGTTTTTCTTGTAAAATCATCTATGAATGTTAACATGTAGTGGCTGCTAGAAAGCGATGGAGTTTGCATCGGTCCACACAAATCTAAGTGGAAAATATCTAAGGGTGCCTTTTCCCTTATGCTTTTCCCAGAAGGAAAACTTTCTTTGTGTTGTTTCCCCAAGATACAACCTTCACAAAGGTTGTCTAGTTTCTCTATCAATGGTAAACCTCTTACCGTTCCTTTTCTGTTCAACAAATTAAGACCTCCAAAGTTGAGATGTCCAAATCTCAAATGCCACAACCAATTTTCATCTTTTGGTTCGCTTTGGATAGCCTCTTTTGCCACTGCTTCTTTCTCTTCACCATTCTTCAAATCTGCTCTCATTCTAAGAGGGAACATCCTGTTCCTTGTCATCTTCACTTCAGCAATACATTTTTTGTTGGGTGGTTTGTCCATGATGGTACAAACATCATCCTCAAAAAATACATTATACTCCTTTTGAACAAGTTGTCCAATACTTAAGAGGTTACACTTCATTCCTGGAACATAATACACATCTGCTATGGATTTCTTTGTACCTTTCCTTGTTAAAACATTTACATTTCATTTTCCCATAACAGAAACTTTGCTATCAGTTCCTAGTGTGACTTGTGACTTCACACTCTCATCTAACATAGAAAACATTGCTAAGTTTCCTGTCATATGGTTACTGCAACCGAAGTTTAGAAACCATAAATCCTCACTTTTTTCTTCAGCCATATTACAAGCTAAAAAAAAATTATCTTGGCTGATATTTTCTCTAGTTAAATTTGCACTAGTTCTACTTCCCATATCATGCTGCTTCTTTCTACATTCATTAGCATAATGACCATATTTTTTACAATAGTGACATTGGACATTGGACTTATCATACCTCTGTCCTTGAGCATTATGCTAACCACTTTTCTAACTGCTACCTTGGCCTTGATGCTGATTTGGATTGCTGCCCCTTCCTTGAGCATTTGTTGGACGGTTCCTTCCACCTTTGTTTTGGCTTCTGCCTCTTCCTCTCTTGTTTCCTCTGCCTTGCCCTCTTCCTCTTCTGAAATACATCTGGGTCTTAAAGGCATGCTCCAAATATGAATTTTCACTCCTACCCAATCTATGCTCATGAGTCATCAGTGATGCATGTAGCTTCATCCACTGTGAACTTTGTGAGATCCTTAGTGTCTTCTATGGTGGTGACAATCACATCGAATCTTGAGGGTAGACTCCTCAAGAGTTTTTCCACAATCCTCTTATCTTCAAGAGTATCTCCATGAGATATTATTTGTGTGACCATTCCAATCACATGAGTGAAGAATGAGTCAATAATATCTGACTCTTTCACATAGAGAGTCTCAAAGTCTCTCCTCAGCATATGAAGTTTTTCTGTCTTCACTTTTTCCATGCCTTGATAGGCTGTCTTGAGAGTTTCCCATGCTTCTCTGGATCTCTTGGCTGCTGCAATCCTCGGAAACACACTCTCATGCACAGCTTGATACAATAAGAAGAGAGCTTTGGAGTCTTTCTTCCTATTTCTCTTCAACAACTCAAAGTTAAATCATCAAGCTCTTCTTCATTTGCTGGCTCTTCAAAGACATCCTCAACAAATTCCCATAAGTCTTGGGATACAAATAAAGCTCTCATAGTTATTGACCAGTAGTCATAATTTTTCCCATTAAATAGTGGGAGGTGGATATTTCACATACCCATACCAGTGCTGGCTCCAGCCATTCTGCACTCTTAACTATGATTCAGAAAACACTTGACCGTGTATTTAAAATAGCTGACTATTCTGCACCAGTAACACAATAAACTGTATAGAGAAATACCTTGAATTCTTTTTGGCTGAGTCTTCACATTGCTGGAGAAGATGCTGCAACAAAGAACTCCTTTCCTTCAGCTTCTTTGATCTTCAAAGAGCCTGGACTAGCTCTGATACCATGTTGGAATATTGAAAATTCCAGAACAACAATGGAGAGAGTAATACTCTCCTCTTTAACACAGAGAAATACTAAAATTTCTTGACAAGAGACAGAGTTTCCACTCTTAAAACAAACTTCTATTCTTTCAAAAAAAAACTATTACAATGTCTTCCTCAACAAAGGGATTACAAAAATGTGACTGCTTCAAACACAGTGCACAAAAAATTCATTGTCTCATACAAACAAAACACTCTGTCTCTCAAAAAATAACACTGTTGTGTTTTTTTTCAATTCGCACTGCTGTGCATACAAACTAAACATAATACAAAACAGGCTCTCGGGCCTTTTGTTTTTATATGCCGCGCATATTATCAAAATGAAAAAACATATTAAAATAAAACTAAAGTCTGTTTTTAAAAACAAATGTCGAGGGCCCACATAACAAATGCGCTTTGAACGCATGATAAAAAAAATTAAATCTAATCTATAACTGCATCGGGTCCGCGACTTAATAACACAAATGGACCTAACAAAAATTTTCGATCGCGATTGAAAGTCGGACGCGATGACCAAACTTAAATCCGCTTCATTGAAGGATAAGGTCTGGTCCTAAACAAAACACATGGTTCACTTAAAATCTCTGATTGAGATTTGAAATGCGGATGCGATGGCCATATTTAAATCCACTTCATTGAAGGATCAGGTCCACCATGTCAAATTTCAATTGGGCCAAATAAACAAAGGCCTCCGATTCGATATTGCGATCGGGCCCAAAACAAAAGGGTCCCGATTCAATACTTGCGATTGTATAATAACATGCTGCGTGGTCTATGGGACCAGCGGACCTCGGATTATAGTGGAGGGCGATTGTAATGTAAGTTTCGATTGTGATGTGTGTGATCGCATCGGGCCGTAAACTAAAACAAAGGCTGTGGTATATGTGTGTTCATTCTGCTTGTGGAACTCGCCACATCAACAAGACACTATTCCTCCTGTGGGGACCATGAGGTTTAAAACTAAAACACCCGCGTACAAAAAAAAGCTTGACTGTGTGAAAAGATAAAAGTACTATGTTTTGCCAAAAACAGAGACTGTCCCTGAACAAAATAAAAGAATGTCTTTCAAATAAAAAACTACGTCGATTCCAACAAAATCTGAAACTGATTGTTCAACAATTTTAGAAAGCGGCTGTGAGTACATAAACCTGGAGAAAAAAATGGAAAGCGGCTCTGCACAGCCACTGTTGAAAGTAACATTTCAACATATGTTAGAATATGAATTGTTAATAAACACCTTGCATGAATATTGTATAGACTGGAATCTATATTGTAACCTGTAAAGTACTTTTACATCCGATAGTACTATTGGTAACTACCTAGATATAACACTGTAACTGCATATCTTCACATCTAATGATAAATTTGAACATATAATAAATGTTATCTTATTCCTACCCTTCTAACTTCTAATGAATGCCTCCATTGTTGCGAAAAATAAAGTGAACTGGTACATTCAAAATCTCAACAACTCTAAAGAATTTCCGAGACTTTGTTCTTATAACCATGCCTATATAGAGTGCAACCCTATAAGGCGAGAACATAGAGTACTACTTCCCAGCTGCTGAATTCGGTGACGAACAACATTAACATCATCTTGGTCATTCCACTTCCCTTGAAAATAGAAACTTGCCTATTATTTTTACCTTACGAGTTTTTTTTTTTTTTGTGGAATACCACTTGTGGTAGTCAGGAGTTATATACAAATGTTTCCCAGTTCTAGCAACGTGGTTGTATGCAACCCACACCTGAGTGGCTCTTCAGAGTCTCAAGATGTTTAGACAACTTACCTCTTTGTTTGGACAACGTTCATTGAAGACGCTAAAAGATTTCACTTTGTTCGACAGGCGACAATGACAAGGAGTTAGTGATTGAAAATATAAGTAACTATGTTAATTATTCGAAAAGGATATGTGTTTATCTTGTAAGTTCTTGAAAATGAATGTGTGTTGATTTTGCACATAGAAAATGAATATTTTTAAAACATATTTGTATACACAAAAACAACAGTTATTTCATTAGTTTTTTTGAAAAAAGTATGTGTTTACATATAAAAAAGAAAAAGCTAGATTTTTTTAAAAGAGAAATATATATTGCATATACAAAAATAATAGCTAATTATGATAGATTTTTTGAGAAATAAATATGTATTGCATGCATAAAAAAAATAGCTACTCCGTTAGAGAAATATGTATTTGCATGAACAAAAATAATAGTTATGGCATTAGTTTGTTTTTGTAAACAAAAGTATTTGTTTACATTAGTTAATCTCTTTCAAGAGTAATTTTGGTGGTTGTTTTTTTGGAAAAGATTGTGTTTTGTGCAAAGAAATAATAGTTAGAGAGGTGTTTACCTTTCGAAGGATTTCCTGTAAATATTATCATTTTCTTGTGGGAAAAAGTAAAATGCAACTATTTCCCTTTCTTATAATACACTTGAAATAGAGACAAATGAGCATGCCATAATGATCTTTATGTGTTTCATTTTATTGCATCTGGATTTGGATAGTTAGACATGTTTCATAACCATATGCATGCATGGATAAATACATCTATCTTGTAATTATGTGCTTTTGATTAATGCATGTGTTGTGTCAATAAAAGACATGCATCAATATTCTTTATATATTTTAATTATGTATGTGTGTTGAGGAGGTAAATCCCCTCTGCGGACAGAGGCGATCCCTACTAGCCCAGCAGGGGTCTAGCAACAATCAAACAATGTTATGATGCAATTTCCTAGTTACGAATGGAAGGACTAGGAATAGAAGCCTACCTGGATTCCAACGCTATAATCTGAAGAAGAAGCGTCCCCGTTCCTCAGCCTTGGCAGATCACAATCCCTCCACGATCTCCGCGGATGAACACCTGCACATGGAAGAAACGAACAGATACAAGCATAGAAACCAGCATACGTAACTAAACATCAGTCAGAAAGGACATTACTCGCATTAACATGATGGAAAACGAAGTGGAACCATAATCATAATCATCTATTAAATAACCAGCGAAGAGAGATTACAACCAAGTTCTGACGTCGCGGTCTCCTTCGGACGGGTCTCCAGTCGTCCACGTCTCGCAAAGCTCGCCAAGGAAAGGGAAAACCTCTCCAGAGTCTTGTGACAATGGTCTCCTTACTTGAGTCAGCCTTAAGGGAAAGAGAGGATTCTTTACAACACAAAGGCTCTTGGGAATATGGAGATTCAGAGCTTAGGCACTTCAAGACTAGCTTGCCATGGATTTGAGCAAGCTTTTATAGATGGGGAAGGAGGGAGTTGGGATCCCTATTATTATGGGATTGGCCCTATCAACAAGGAAGGTTCCATGAGAGGTGGCAAAACCACTTCCCTTCCATAGAACTCCCACAGCCAAACCTCCCAACTCAAGATAGGTAATGGTTTGTGAGTTTGTTGGAACTCAACTTCCGCCATCCTTATTTAAAAAACATTCCCTAAATTGGGTGGCACGACTACTGCTCTATGACAGAGCGCCAGTTGGCGCGACCTCTTTGCAGGATTTCCCCCATTGGCGCGAGTACTGAACTGACTGCCCGCGCCAATGCCAGAAGGGATGTTTTTCATGATTTTTGCAAGGAGATGTCTCAAGGGAAAATAAAGCTCATGCTTAGAGGAATGCATTGATGATGTTTTCAAGGCATGACAATGTTCACAAGTCACAAAATGGGTCCTCCATTGTGCGGGACGGGGAATGGTAGGGACGGTGACAAATTACTGTGTAACATATGCCCCCTAAAGTATGAGGCCCGAGAGAGAGAGGGGTGAAATGCTTTACGAGAACATGTTCAACTGAAGGCCCGCCGTCGGAAAACCTGCGCAGAAGGATACAACTGATATCTCAAGTACATGATGTATAAGTGGTATGGACGCAACCATCCGAAACAGAGTATGCTATAATCCGGATCCAGGGCATGGGCGCAGCCATCCAACTAAGATCGAACAAATAGACTCAGGTATGGTCGTAGCCATCCAATCAGTGAGTCATGTACATAATGATAATAATCCACAATCGCAGCCTGGATTACAACAGACACAATCCAGGGTCTTGCGCTCCATCTCGACCCAACAGAGTACAAGTTCAAGCATGTGAATATGTGAGCTGAAGTCGAACATGCAAGAACATCGCCGGATTACCAGCCAATGATGAAAGCTGTTAACCGACGCGAGAGAAACCACCAATAATGACAATGGTCCTCAAGGTACTACAGGTACAATCTACGGCGTGCGAATGAATGAGTTGACGTCGAACACCCGCAGAATCACTCGATCGGAGGCCAATGATGTAAACCTCTCGTCGAATGCGATGAACCTGCCATTGAGGCATGCAGGCTCCAAGGTACCACAAGGAGTCTCTAGACCAACTTCCTGGATAATGAGTTGATGTCGACAGGAAGTGACCTTGATCGAAGGTGGGCCATAATGATTCCCACATCATTGACACGAGACAGAGGAACATGATGTTAGGTTGTGAATCAGGATCGTATGAGAAACAGAGGAAGGTTGATATTTGCAGAGGCCAACTTCTCTTGAACACATGAACGACACTACAGTGGACTTGGCAGTATTTGACATCAACGAATCAGAGGTCATGGCGACGAGGCAGTGAACAGATGAGAGGTCAAAAAAGATTAACCAAACCCTTGGAGGCAAAGTGAAGCAACGAGATGAGATGTCCCCAACCCGATACGAATGCAGACAAGTGCCATGTTCAAGAGCGACATACTGCCGACGACAACGACGATGGTTCCATTTTTCCCCACCATTTCTGGCGAGTACCCCAATTATTTTTAATAACAAGCTTGAAGGGGATAGCATATGCTTGCGATATAAGTCCGCCCTTCGGGCAAATCCATCCTAGTGCATTTAACGAGTCCTAGGAAGGAGAAACTCGGAGAACGTCATTTCAACTAGATCCGATGTCATCAGGGTTTAACGAGTCTGACAAAGGAAGAACTCGGCGTCTTTTCATATTTAGAGAGTTTGAAAAGACAGTGGAAAAGAAAACTCCACAGGTCCCTTTTCGTAAATAGTTCCCCGGATCCGAAAAGGTAGAAAACAATATCCGGAAAAACCTCCTAGTCGCAATAGGCTAGGGTATTCCTTTTTCGTAATCAATCCATCCCAGCCCGAAAAAGGGTTAAACTTATACTGGGTGGATGTCGATTCGTGTCCATTTTAACGAGATCAAAACAACAAGGGCCTCGGCGATCTTTTCATATTTAGAGAGTCAGAAAAGAGCTGAAAGATGACTCCAGAGTGACTTTTTCGTGTATTTACCGAGTCCGAAAAAGTATAAAATACAACTCGTTTCCATCTTTTAAGTCGCAAAAACCTGCTACTGCACATACCAAGCAAGCGTAAAACCCATTTTCGACATAACATATGCAAATATTTGATAAAAATAACTTTTAAAACTCATTTAACGTCGAAAAAGTTATAAATATGTCTAATTGGTAAAAATAAAATTACTTTTTACTATTTACCTTGGTGGAAAGCAACAGTGGTCCTTTTGGAGCAGAAACTTCTGACGGTGATTGCGACAAATCCAGTCGACCATTCAGCTTCTCGTCTGTCACAGGTAAGAGGCGCTCTTTTGCTCTTCATTTTCATTCATTTTTTAATAGCTTTCCCTTAGAAATCAGTTTTGTGTGGTCATTTTTAGAATTTTAGGGCTGCGCCCATTGGCGCGGGTATCGGGCACGGACCCGCGCCAATGAGCTCTTTTTTGTAAAGGGATCGTGCCACGTGGCGCGACTGTTGGCAAAATAGCCGCGCCAGCGGCCGAACCTTAAATTCCGCCCAAAAATTTGACATTTAGACCAAATTGCCTGGAATTTGAAGCTCATCAAAGATCTAACTAAGGGTTTTTGACCATGTGAATGCAGAAAATCACTCAAAATGGCAATTGAATGGAAGGAACGAGAGCACGGAGAAGAGGATGAACAGGCCATGCAAAGCCAAACTTGCATGAATGCACTTAGAAACTGTGGATTGAAAAATTTCTTCCTCACGCCATGTTTACGAGCTCAGCCCGAGCTCCTCCAGTATCTAATCAGTATTTGGGACGAACAAGAACAGGTGTTCAGGTTACGAGACTAGGTGTTGGAACTGGAGGTCACTGATGTTTATTTCATCACTGGATTGTCCCGTAGAGGTCCAATCCCTGTACTGACTGGAAGCAGACCATCTGGGGAAAATATGGAACAAGTGATGGCACGGGTGTGCCCAGGGGCACAAACAGGATCAGGAAGCAAGAAAGTGGATATCCACACCGTCCCTGATCTGGCACTGAGAGTGGTTCTCCATACCATCACGCGGGCTGCTGGGTCACAGGCTCCGCACGAGGCCACGAAGACCCAACTCCTGCTGGCCTCAGAATGCATGGGTCCCTTACTGTTCAACTGGGCAGAAGCAGTAACTATCAATATGAAAAGGCAGCTCACAAGGTGCAAACAGGGAAAACTGAAACAGTTCGGTTATGGTTCCATCTTGGTATCGTTCATTCTGGAACGCATACCAATCTTCCAGGGCCAAGGAGCCGCAGTGGCGAGTCCGATACCACGAGAGCCACGAACGGTTCGCTGGGTAGCATTGATGCCCAGATCTGGAGGTGGCCAACAGATGTCCTAGAGGCCAGAGTTTTTCAGGTGGTTACGGCGCCAGCTGATCGTCGTGGAAGACTGGCCCTATTCGGGAACTGACTTTACCGGGGACCCAAATCTCCCACTACCAGAAGGAGATGATTGGGACGAGGAGCTGGGTAAGACCTCATATTTTGATTTTATGTTTATATGTTTTTTTTTTGTTAATACACATTCGTCTTAACACAATTATATATGCATGCAGATGTAGGACCTGAGAGACCAGCCGGGATGTCTCCAATCTCCCGGAGGACACAACTCGCCCCTGAGATTCAGGGTGAAGGCACCGGAGGAGATGAACTGATCTAGAACCTCGAGGGGATTGCCCACGGGATCCCAGACTATGCCCGGCTAGCAGACGTACCGATGGCATACCAGCGCCACACGGTGGGAGTTTCGAGTCGGATCCACCGAATCCTGAGGCACTTAGTGCGTGCAGTCACGTGCTATCATGAGCACCATGCGGATTAGTCCTTAGAATTTATACCACACCTATTTTTGAGAGACATAGTGTCTCAGGATGTACTAAGACGATTATGTATATTTTTTTAGTTTTATGTGACACACTCTATGTAAACATTTCGATATCTATATATATACATATCTATTTCTGGATGAGTCTTTCTTTACATGTGATGATGATTTATAAATTGCGTAAATGTCTGTCTAATACCAAATTTGCTACTGCATCTGTTAATGTATTCAAATGCCTGGGTATATGATGATATGTAATGTAGTCAAAACTCCTTTCCAGTAATCGAATACGCAAATACAGACGTAAGATGGACGGGTTCCTTACCGAATAGTGTCCATTCAGCTGTAATACTACAAGTTGTGAATCCAGGTACACGAGCAATTCACGGATACCAAGGTTTACTGCCTCGGTTAATAATTCCAACACGGCGCTATATTCCGCGATATTGTTTGTGGTACGTCCTAAACACACACATTGCAGGTCAATCAACTCACCAGCAGGATCGTAGATTACCCAGGCTGCGGAAGACAGATTCCTGGTACTGCGGGAGGCACCATCCGCGAAACCAACAAATGGATGAATAGACATCTGCACAACCAGGAAGACCCGATCAGCAGAAAGATGTTTACAAAGCACACCACACTATGTACACAAATGACAATCACACACCTATGTACACACACCACACCAAGAAATCACTTCAGGCGTAGTACTTTTTAAGGTACAGCCCATTTCTGGGCTGCGCCAGCGGAACTCCTTCGTAATCTATAAGCTCGTAGGCCCCATTTTTTAAAACGCGCTTTACTATATAGGGACCATGCCACATAGGCTGGAGTTTACCAGCTCCAAGCTTATCATGTGCCTGATCGTACAAGAGGACGAGGTCTCCTTCGATGAAAGAACGAGGAGAAACAGATTGATCAAAATGAGTTTTGACCCTCTTCTTTTGTGCTTCGATGATCAAAGCAGCTAGTCGACGGGTTTCATCCAACCGTTCGAGATACAGAAGACGTTCTTCCTCAGGAGAAGTATCCGGTAAGAGCTCCACAAATAATTTGAGCGAAGCAATTTCACATTCAACCGGCAGAGTAGCTTCCAGACCGTACACCAATTGGAATGGTGTGAACCCGGTTGCACTCTTAGCAGATGTTCGGTATGCCCAGAGAGCTGAGAACAGTTGGAGATGCCAATTGGATTTATGAATCCCAACTGTTCACTGAAGCATGGTGACCAAAACCTTGTTCACCGCTTCAACCTGACCATTCGCTTGAGGGTAGTATGGTGTTGAGCTGTCGTGATGCAAGCCCAACGTTGAAGTCAGCTCCGTCATCATGTAATCACGGAAATGAGTACCGTGATCAGTGACGATGGCTTGAGGAACACCGAACCGTGCAATAACATGGTTGAATATAAATGAAGCAGCCATTTTCCCGTCAGCAGCTAGTGTAGGCATCGCCTCGGCCCACTTAGTGAAGTAGTCGACGGCGACAATGATATACGCATGCCCCCCGGCCGAGTGAGGGTTACACATCATAAAATCCATGCCCCATTTCGCAAAAGGGCCGACGGTAATAACGGGATGCAATGGCAATGGCGGCGCGCGCATCTTGCGCTGAAAAATCTGGCATGGATGACATTTACGGACTGCAGTGATACAATCCTTGAATATGGAAGGCCAGAAATAACCTGCCCGCAGAATCTTCTGGGCAGTAGCATACCCGGACATATGTCCGCCACAAGCGCCACTGTGACAGTCATTTAAGACTTTCTCAGCCTCTTCCAAGGTAAGGCATCGTCGGAGCACCGAATCTACTCCAATGCGATATAAGGTATCTCCTACTATACGATAGGGTTGGGACTGGTGCCGAATCCGACGGCGGGCAGTTTTATCCAACTCAGACCGAAATGTCGCGGTCTGAAGATACACTATGATGTCACCGTACCAAGGATCACGAGTATCGATAAGAAACAACGTTTCGTCCGGTATATGATCTTCAGAGTGTGCGGGAACAGAGTCTGTAGGGAGAGAACATATCAAATCCGCGAAGACTAGTGATTTAGTTGACTTGGCAGTGGTGAAATCCAAGTCAAACTCCTGCAGGATCACGATCCATTTGGAGTACTTGCCCCCTAGTAATTGTCTAGAAAGAATATACGTCATAGGGTTGCAGTCTGAAACCACTGTTATCGTGCGCAAAAGGATGTAATGGCGAAAGCGTTGTACGGCGTGTACTGCTGCTAAAGCCAACTTCTCGACATGTGCATAATGCGTTTCCGGGTCGAGAAGGTTCCGAGATAGGTAATAAACAACATGTTCATCACCGTTATCGTCATCCTGCACCAAGACCATGGCGATGGTGCTAAATGCGGCGGCTAGATACAAAGTGAAGTCGTGGTGGTAGTCCGGAGGACGAAGCAACGGAGCATTGACTAGCAATGTCTTCAGCTTCTCAAAGGATTCCTGAGCAATTTCGTCCCAGTGAAAGGGAACGTTCTGCTTTAACAAATGAGTGAATCCTTTGGCCACCTCGGCATAATTCGGGATAAAGCGCCTAAGAAAATTCGCTTTCCCTTGCAGACTCTGTAACTGATACAGGGAGGAGGGTGATGGGAGATTTACGATGGCCTCAACCTTTAGAGGGTCAAGGCAAATTCCATCTTTCGAGACTATAAAGCCTAAAAGACGACCAGAGTCAACGCAGAAGACGCACTTATGAGGATTGAGCCTGATATTGTAGCGCCTGCAACGAAGAAATATCTGGCGAAGATGCTCAAGATGGTCCTCTCGTTTACCCGAATGGGCTGGCAAGTCATCCAGATAAGGCTGGACAATATGGCGAATGTCATGAAAAGCGTAGGACATCGCACACTGAAATGTAGTGCCAGCGTTTTTTAAGCCGAACGGGAGTTTTTTGTACGCGAAACTGCCCCACGGACATATGAATGTGGTCTTATGTTGATCCTCAGGTGCAATATTGATCTAGTTATAACCTGAGAAACCGTCCATTAAGGAATAGATCTCACTCCCGGCACATTCGTCAATAATCTGGTCGATAAACGGAGTGGGATAATTATCTTTTGGACAGGTGCGATTGATGTCGCGATAATCCACACAGACTCGAATTGTACCCTGCTTTTTATCAACAGGGACGATATTGGACACCCATTCTGTAAGGGGGATAGGATAAATAAAACCCGCGTTCAGAAGTTTTTCAACTTCTGCCTTGATAGCGGCGTATTTCCGAGGATGCATGGGACGTAAGCGTTGGCGCACGGGTTTCGCACCTGGGTAGGTTGGAATCTCGTGCACGACAATACTCGGATCAATTCCCGGCATTTCCTCGTAAGACCATGCGAAAACATCTCTGAATTCTTTGAAAAGCTCGGTATAGACTTGAATCTCCTCGGGAGAACAAGTCACACCCACATGAATGTTCTCAACAATCCCCGGTTTAACGGAGATGTTGATTGGAACAGTTTGAGTAATGTTACTCAGATTACCCTCCGAAAAGACCTCGTGCATTAAGATCGGTGTTTGAAGAGGAGGGGAAGGAATTTGAGTAGCATAACGCTCCAGACAATTAGTCATTGCCCCCAAGCTGGGCATAAACGAGGAGCGATGATGTCCATTGCCCCAGGGCAGCTCCTCAAGAGACATAGTTTCAATGATAGCCTCATCTGAAGGAAAAGTCTCTCTGAGAGGATCAGGTGAATCAGCCTGACCAAGCCAGGGGGATTGCGAGTAGACGTCGAGAGCCATGCTTATCGGAGCATGCTGAGGAGGTGGAGGGTCTGATGCGGCAACAATCTCACAGTAGCTGATCTCTACTGGCGTTAAAGGCATGGATTCTCCAAACTCATATACCTGCTCAGGTGTAGGAATAAGCCAGGGGTCATCAGTCCTGGACAACATGTTGACTTGAGCGGTATTCGGTGGCGGTGCGGGGAATATACCCATGAGAACTGGGTCTTTGAAAAGACCAGGTCCTATGTTGTCTGGGGGATTCGGAATTTGATCCACGTATGGCACGTTGTTCTCAGAGCTAGAGGTGAAAAATGACAACCGATCCACCGTGACAATCTTGCCCTCGTGAGGGAACTTAATGAATCGAAAGACGGTAGATGGCACGCAGAGCATGGCATGGGTCCAGTTGCGGCCAAGAAGTATATTGTATTTGAGTTTAGCGTCAACCACCTCTACTTCTACGTTGACAGTTTTTCCCTGTAATGTGATCGCAAGACTCTCGAGAACGCCCAGGGGTTTAGATTCCCGACCATCAAATGCCTCAAGGGCATTGGGAGATGACGACAAGGCTGGAGAGCTGATGGCCTTCCAGCAAGCGGAGGACATAACGCAGGTAGATGCACCCTCATCTACGACGGCCCTATGAATGTTCAGACCGTTAATCCCGACTTGAATGACCAAAGCGATTTTATGTGGAAGCCGGGGAGTAAAATTCTCCAGATCGAAGGTGAGAAGGCTCGAGTCGGCGGGATCGATACCACCGATGGCAGACAGTAAAGCCTTCCGTTGCGAAGAACAACTTTGAAGAACCTCAAGTGCAGACATGGCACATGGCGCCTGTGCCAGATCCTCAACGATACTGTAATGTTGAGCGGCACGAGCATTTGGATTGTAAGAGGATCTTCGAAGAACACCCTTGGGAGGTGGTTTCACAACGGGCTCGGAAGTCGGCTTCTCGATTTCCAATGGACCGGAGGCTGGTGGGGGAGGCGGCCCTTCCGCAACTGCCTTCCCGAGTGCCTGCCGTGGTTCATTGTAATCCTTCAACCACGTAGCGATAGTGATAGGTGCATTAGTCTTCATCATGAAAACCTGAGACCCAAACGGTGCAGATGGTGACGCCTGTTCGACCATCTGGGTCTGCTGAGATGGAAATGGCTCTTTTAAAACAGCCGGAGTCCCTTTAGAGCCTTTAAGAAGTTGACTAACCTCGGACCGTCATGGACAATCCTTAGTGTAATGGTCACCTTCACAGATGAGGCAAGGGAATTTCGGCTTACGTTGGGAGCCATCCTCAGTTCGAGATTTAGATTCTGGTTTCGGGGCATCAGATTTTGATTTGCCTTTGCCCTTCTTCTTCCCCTTGGAGGATTTGTCCATAGGATTGGCCTGGACGGCATTCACCTCCGCGGTTTTACCAGAATCGGATGAGGGGGAATTAGCAGAGGTATTGTTGGAAGAATTAGCCTTCTGCTTCCCATTCGAAGACTTCTTCAAATTTTGAGAAACGGAACCAATGACACCATCCACCGTAGGGGTAGGCAGAGCCTTAGTGGTTCCGGGCCGTGGAGCATCAGTCAAGATGTCATAAAGCGTGCCAGACTGCGAATAGACAAGATCCAGGTACTGGGCACGCGCGATAGCTTGTTCCTCCATCACACATGCTCCCATCGCGATATCCTGAGCGGTTTTATTCACAAAGGAGGTGGTGAACCAGTGAGTCAAAATCTGATCAGGTATGTGAAACTTGATCAGTCGACGACGGCGCCGCCACTCATGAATGTGATCTGAGATGTGAGTGGCCTTGTCCTGCTTCAGAGAAGTCAGGAGGTGCGTCCCGGCCTCATACCGGACCGGTAACTGGAAGTGCGTGAGGAAAGCCATGGCTAACGAGTTGAAATCTTGAAAAATACCATGGGATAGTTCTATGTACCACTTAGCAATAGCTCCTGTTAAAGTACGCTGGAAAAGACGCAAACGAATCGAATCGTCAACCCAAGAGTTAGACGAACACCAGAGGTGATACGTCATCACATGTGCCTGGGGGTCTTCGCTAGCTTTGCCCTCAAACTTGGGACAATCACCTGGTATCTTGGTGGGAACCGGAGGCCAATATGGATTATGTGCAATCGGATCATTGGTCAACTTTGAAACGTCCGACAGTTCCAAGGTAGCCAGGAATGGCAATGGAGGGTTAACTGCCATGCCGCCCTGTGATAAGGTCCGGGACACCCATACTCCACAATGGTTGTGAATATCCCCTCCCCCTCACCCGGCTCGTCCCCGCAGATTCTCGACCGTAGTATGGGGTCAGAGCAACCGCACTGATCGTCGGCCGGGTAACCATAGTGCGGCTTCGATAACCCGTGTTCGTGCCCGATTAGGCACCGCCCGTATACGCAAAGCATTTGGATTTGGCTGCTGAGTATAGGTGTAACCGGGTGGAGGAGGACAATATCGAGAGTTTCCGTGCGTTATAGTTCTACGAGACCCACTATGAGAATAATAACCACTCGAGGATGAGTAAAGTCGTCGACAGTGGAACGCCGCTGTTTCCTAGCACGAGGGCTGTGCTGTTGATTTGGTCGCGGCATTGAATGAACAAAGCCATGAGCGTAGTGCACCACGCAGAGGGCTGCCTTGAATGAACAAAGCGGACCCGAGGAGAGGGTCGGCCCGAATGACTGTGTCGAGCCCGGGATAACCGTGCAGTCACCGTCGTTGTGTCGACCGGTCACAAGTGGCCCCGGTGTTGCACGGATGGGTCGGCCGCCTCGGTGGAGGAATGTGACCAGTGCTCGTCGGGAAACCGCTTGACAAGTGCAACCATAGGGTGGTCCTAGCTGATATGCAACATTAGAAACAATAGGATACTGCGGTTGCATTGGTAAAGAAGGCTGGATTTGCCCCCCAGGACCATAGGCCTGTCCCGGTTGATACCCCGGCTGAGGCTGAGCAGGTTGACCAGCAAGGCTATAATATGGTCCTTGCGGATTGTACAATGGCCCTTGCTGGCCCGGAGGGTAGCCTTGGATGGGCTGTCCCTGTGGGTCATACAAATAGCCAGGTTGGCCCGCAGGTTGGCCCTGGAAGGGCTGTCCTTGCGGGTTGTAAGCCTGGTTGTACGGTAAACCTTGAGCATACAGATAAGCCTCAGGAGCAGGAAGGCGCAAAACCTCCCCGTGCTCGTCAAACTGACCTGGGAAAGCATACACGGGAGTGCCATCCTGTGCATAGTGCGAAAAGAAAGATCGGTAAGGATCTTGGGGGAATTGTCCAGCTTCGGCGTTCAGCTGTTGCAAGGACAACCGATACTCCTCCGGAGAGATATTATCCGGTATAGTAGTAGCTAGATAGACATCTTCAGGAGTTGGCCCAGCCCTGGTAGCTGAGACAACAGAAGAAGAGGCAGCCACACAAACAGTGGGCCGAACGGGAACAGAAGTGACGGGCGTCGAAGGGGACACCCCGGGTGTAGTGACAGTTGGCCTCGAAGCAGGAGATGATATTCCCATAGAGGCTACAGCTGAAATGATCTGACCCAGAGATCCGTATCCCTGTGGTAAAGAAGGACTGGCTGACGACATGGTAGCCAGCTCAGAGTCGTCTCCCTCAAACAATCTACGCGGGATGCGTTGATAGTCTTCACCAGGAATTTCCTCACCAGAATCACTCATGGTTGATCCTGCCGTTAAATCACGCAAAAGACGGCGAGGACTAGGAGGAAAAACAGCAGCAACAAACGGTGAACCCGATGTAAGAGAAAGGAAATCAGCTCCTAATCTCAATTCAGACACAGGGTCCGAAAAGGGCCAATTGAATTCAACTGGTCCTCCAAAGGGTTGCTCGGCGAGAACCGGTCCCCTGTCGGGAAACTCGGAAACAACAGGCTGCTGTGGTTCAACAGAAGACTGAGACGCTTCTGAAGAATCGTCCGTGTAAGGACTACCAGTAGACGAAACCGATGGTTCCGCCACTGTGGCAAAAGACTAGAAGAAAAGAGCAAACACACACATGGGCTGAAAATGAGTTAAGACACACGATCAAACGGTCAACAAGCAATGTCTAAATAGGTGTGTAATTGTGGGCGATTAATTTTACCACATTGGGAAGTAAGAAATTCTACCGTTTCATGTTTTAAGAGTCGAGAAACGATAAAAAGATGACTCTATCTCTTTCAGAGTTGACACAAGCGTGAAAGGACAAGCGCTTGACGGTCTTTTCAAGTTTAGGGAGTCAGAAAAGACCAAATGACTGCTCAGGAAAAAAACTAGGCACAAAGGGTGTACCAAATATCCGTGAACTGCAATATACACCTTGGTTTCAATAATGAAACAGAAATCGACCAAGGACTTTCCATACGTGCAGGTAGTCTCCCCGAATGTTGTGTTCGGTGTATCACGGGTATAGGGCGGCAAATTCGGCTTCCTGTGGATAAAGGGTTGAAAACCTAGAGGGGTCTCCCTTTATATACGCGACGGTACGGGGAGCGCAAGTCCGTACTAGCGCTGTCTAAAGCCAACAGGCGAACGACAGCTGCTAGGTTTAACGACGCCGAAACACGTCTCTAGCCTAGACCTTCTAAATATGTTTCGTTAAGTTCCAATGCTGCCTTAGGTTAATTGAAATAAATTTTACAGTTGATCTTCAATTAAGTTTCAATTTCCAGGCCCTATCGTATGTAGTGTCTCGAAAGACTCCTAAATGCAAAGCTATATGCCACAGTGCAACATTTCGTTCGATGAAAACTAGTTAGAGAAGAGTTGAGAGCTTTTACACAAATGAAATGAGCGGAAGACAAACAATGAGATCTCTAATGCAACTAATGCAATTGAAAACTTTTCATTCAAAACACTAATCACTAGCGATATGGAAAAGATCACAATTTGCACTAATTAACAAAAGCAAAAGAGATTTGTTTTTTGATTTTCAATGTTTAAGAGCCAATATGCACTAAACAATCTTGAAAACAAACAGAACAACTTGAGAAACGATTTTCAAGAGAGCGAAACAAAAAAATTTCACTCAACAATACAAGCAATCAGATCCCCAAATCAACCAAAGCCTCTCAAAGCAAAGAAAAGACTCGAAAGCTTCCAATGGACCGTGTGATCTAGGTCCAAGGCAAGACCAAACGAATTTCGAATGAAGGAATAAACAATCACCCAAAAATCGCAAAAAAACAATAAACAACTACTTAGAGGGTGTGGAGGATCAATCAGATAGTTGACAGGACAATCAAAACACCAAAACTTCCAAGGAGGGCTCGATACACTGAGCCACTAGATGCCCTAGGGCTTAAAACGTGAAATCGGTAGATAAAAGCAAACAACCAAAGAACAGAGGTGAATTCCCAGCCAAACAGGACTCCAACACACTCAGGCAGTCGGAAAATCAAGAAGAAAAACACTGATCAAATTCAGAGAGCTCAAAAATGAGAAAACTCAAAAAACTTACAGGGGTGGCGCGACTGTAAGTGTGAAACTGGCGCTAGAAAGCAATTGGCGCGGGCTGGACAAAGGCAACATGCGCCAATTGGCGCGACTGTCGGGTTAAAAACCGCGCCAGTCGAGTTTCTCAGCCAAAAATTAAAAACAAGCTACTCCAGAAATAGACCAATGCAAGCTAAGCAATCCAAGAAGCAAAAACAAACAAAGAACCCAACCCAGAAGGTTCATCAAGCAAGGAAAAGCAAGATACAAACGGCAAGGCAAGACAAAAGACTCCAAGTTGTTCAGTCCGTAAACCAAACCGGAGATTGAATGAAGTAGCGTTGATCTTCTCCGCTAATGCAGGGCAAAAGCGTTTCGAAGGCTATCTGGCTGTACTTCAGGCTCCGTCTATAGTTTACAAATCAAACAACAAGCTGGATCCCCAGCGGAGTCGCCAATTGGTTGAGGAGGTAAATCCCCTCTGCGGACAGAGGTGATCCCTACTAGCCCAACAGGGGTCTAGAAACAATCAAATAATGTTATGACGCAAGTTCCTAGTTACGAATGGAAGGACTAGGAATAGAAGCCTACCTGGATTCCAACGCTATAATCTGAAGAAGAAGCATCCCCGTTCCTCAGCCTTGGCAGATCACAATCCCTGCACGATCTCTGCGGATGAACACCTGCACATGGAAGAAACGAACAGATACAAGCATAGAAACCAGCATACGTAACTAAACATCAGTCAGAAAGGACGTTACTCACATTAACATGATGGAAAACAGAGTGGAACCATAATCATAATCATCTATTAAATAACCAGCGAAGAGAGATTACAACCAAGTTCTGACGTCGCGGTCTCCTTCGAACGGGTCTCCAGTCGTCCACGTCTCGCAAAGCTCGCCAAGGAAAGGGAAAACCTCTCCAGAGTCTCGTGACAATGGTCTCCTTACTTGAGTCAGCCTTAAGGAAAGAGAGGATTCTTTACAACACAAAGGCTCTTGGGAATATGGAGATTCAGAGCTTAGGCACTTCAAGACTAGCTTGCCATGGATTTGAGCAGGCTTTTATAGATGGGGAAGGAGGGAGTTGGGATCCCTATTATTATGGGATTGGCCCTATCAACAAGGAAGGCTCCATGGGAGGTGGCAAAACCACTTCCCTTCCATAGAACTCCCACAGCCAAACCTCCCAACTCAAGATAGGCAATGGTTTGTGAGTTTGTTGGAACTCAACTTCCGCCATCCTTATTTAAAAAACAGTCCCTAAATTGGGTGGCGCGACTGCTGCTCTATGACAGAGCGCCAGTTGGCGCGACCTCTTTGCAGGATTTTCCCCATTGGCGCGAGTACTGAACTGACTGCCCGCGCCAATGCCAAAAGGGATGTTTTTCATGATTTTTGCAAGGAGATGTCTCAAGGGAAAATGAGGCTCATGTTCAGAGGAATGCATTGATGATGTTTTCAAGGCATGACAATGTTCACAGGTCACAAAATGGGTCCTCCATTGTGCGGGACGGGGAATGGTAGGGACGGTGACAAATTACTGTGTAACAATGTGTTAGAAACTAGATGTGAACTTGATGATGCGTGTAAAAGGAAAATATCAAAGATATATTTCAACATTATTATGCATGTGCAATGAAGTGGAACATGATAAAATTTTTAAAGAATAACTAGTAAATATTGATTGATTGGGTTTGATATATGGATATTTTATATAATCATGATGTCAGAGTTTGTTGATGGTAGTAGTTGCAAGAAAGGACCGCGACCTATGCGATGGATTATATTTAACATTATGGAAGGAAATGAACTAATGGTCCATGCAGATTAAGGGACTGTCAGACATAGAATAATCCATTGTAGGGAATAACTACGCCGAATAATCTATTGTAGGGATAACTAGGCCACAAAGACACAATGCTCGTGGAATTTTGGGGTAAATGATATCATGGTCAATGTAATGGCCCCTATCTATTTATGTTTGAATTTAATATGATATCTCTTTGTAAAAATTTTAAGAAATGGTCAAGGGATGGAATCCCTTACTGCAATTGAGTGA
Source organism: Pinus albicaulis (assembly GCA_034641835.2). Lineage (NCBI taxonomy): Eukaryota > Viridiplantae > Streptophyta > Pinopsida > Pinales > Pinaceae > Pinus > Pinus albicaulis. The sequence continues at coordinate 1,388,522,138 of CM076579.1, forward strand.
GAGTTGAAAACCCTCACGAAAATTTTCATAAAACCAGCCTAGATCCATCTTAACTCCGGATCTATCCAGTGCCGAGAGGGATCAAATCTCTCGAGGTGAAAACCTCTTTTTTGAGTGCAAAACTTGAGGAAAGGTTTTCACCTTGAGAGATTTGATCCCTTTCGGTGCTTGATAGATCCAGAGTTAAGAGGGATCTATGCTGGTTTCAGTCCTGTGCTGCCAAGGAAAATCTATCGAAGATATGATTAATTTTATCAATAATATGTAAATATATCAAATATTAATATAATCATTTTAAATATGCTAAATATTTATGAGATTGACTTGGTCATTTTAATTTTAAATTTTCTTAGCTACCTCAGCTCATTGAGATGATAAATATTGTTAATAACTATAGTGATGAAAAATGGTGAAATATTTTTTTTGAATGCAAAGTGACAATAATAGTGTTGAAAGATAGAAAATGTGAATAATAAGAATGTATTCATGTTACAAATAGTCTTCATTGTGATCAATCTCAAACTATTTTCTTCTACTATTATTATTGCCACCCTTGTTAGTTTTGTTATCTTTTCATATCGATTATATGAAAAAGAAAATTTAAATCGTAAACCATTTAAATCTTTAGCTCTAGCTGTTGTAGTAAACATGATACCTTGTCTCTCTTACTCTCCAATATTAATAGGTTAAATTACTATAACACAAAAATCAATGTACATTGTCAATAACTTTTTGTGCTTACACTAAAATCAATGCATATTGTTAATCCAATCACTTTAAAATTAATGTACCGTCATATATCCAATTACATCAAATCATAAATCAACATACACATTGAAATCAATGCATTTAATGCAAGCAATCAAATAAGATTAGAAAATAACTTCTACATTGAAATAAATGCACCTAATGCAAGCAATCAAATAAGATTAGAAACCAACATCTACACTGAAATCAATGCATTTAGTCAAAGCAATCAAATAGGATTAGAAATCGCCATCTACACTTAAATCAATGCATTTAGTGCAAACAATCAAATAGGATTAGAAATAATCTAAATTGAAATCAATGCATCTAGTGCAAGAAATCAAATATAATTATAAATCGACGTCTAAATTGAAATCAACACATCCAATGCAAGCAATCAAATAGTATTAGAAATCACCACCTACACTGAAATCAATGCATCTAGTGCAAGTAATCAAATATCATTAGAAATAAATATCTACACTAAAATCGATGCATCTAGTGCAAATAATCAAATAGGATTATAAATTACCATCTCCACTTAAATCAATCCATCTAGTGCAAGAAATATTCTTCCCTCTCTCCACCCTCCATCCATATCTATATCCCCCTCCATCTCTTGTTTTTTGTCTTTCTATCTCACCCCCCTAAACACATACGCTCTCGCACTCCATATATTTCATTCTCTTTGTCAATCACCCCCTCTCCCCATCTCTCTCTTCTTCCATCTCTTCACCTTCCATCTATATCTCTATCTTCCCCTTCTCTCCCTCTCCCCTGCTAATATCTCTCTTTCCTCCTTTTGTCCTCTCTCCCTCTCTCTCCATCTTCCTTATCACTCACTCTCTCTCTCTCTAGAAACCAACATCTACACTGAAATCAATGTATTTACTCAAAGAAATCAAATAGGAATAGAAATCGCCATTTACACTGAAATCAATGCATTCAGTGCAAACAATCAAATAGGATTAGAAATCATCTACATTGAAATCAATTCATCTAGTGCAAGTAATAAAATATAATTATAAATCGAAATCTAAATTGAAATCAACACATTGAGTGCAAGCAATCTATTAGAAATCACCACCTACACTGAAATCAATGCATCTAGTGCAAGTAAACAAATATCATTGGAAATAAATATCTACACTAAAATCGATGCATATAGTGCAAATAATCAAATAGGATTGTAAATCACCATATCCACTTATATCAATCCATCTAGTGTGAGAAATATTCTTCCCTCTCTCCACCCTCCATCCATATCTATGTCCCCCTCCATATCTTCTTTTCTGTCTCTCTATCTCACCCCCCTAAACACACATGCTCTCACACTCCATATATATCAATCTCTTTGTCAATCCCCTCCTCTCCCCATATCTCTCTTCTTCCCTCTCTTCACATTCCATCTATATCTCTATCTTCCCCTTCTCTCTCTCTCCCCCGCTAATATCTCTCTTTCCTTCTTTTCTCCTCTCTCCCTCTCTCCACCCTCCATCCATATCTATATCCCCCTCCATCTCTTCTTTTCTGTCTCTCTATCTCACCCCCTAAACACACACGCTCTGGCATTCCATATATATCAATCTCTTTTTCAATTCCCTCCTCTCCCCATCTCTCTCTTCTTCCCTCTCTTCACCTTCCATCTATATCTCTATCTTCCCCTTCTCTCTCTCTCCCCTGCTAATATCTCTCTTTCCTTCTTTTCTCCTCTCTCCCTCTCTCTCCCTCTTCCTTATCACTCACTCTCTCTCTCTCTCTCCACCTTTCTCTCTCTATGTATTTCTTCTTACCTTCCTCTCCCTCCCCCTCCAAGTCCATCTCTCTTTCCCTCCCTCTCTCCACTCTCTCACATCCTGTTTCTTCCTTCCTGTCTTTCCCTTTCTCTCCCATCTCTCTCTCCCTCTCTCTCTCTCTTCACCCACCAACTATGTTACTATATCCATCCTTCTCTCCTTATATATCCTTCTCCCCCCCCTTATCTCCATCTCTCCTTATTTGTCTCTTTATCTCAGCCCCAAACATACATGCTCTCTCTTTGTCTCTCCCTTGTCACTCCTTTTCTCTCTCCACTTCTCACTCTCTATATTTATTATTTCCTACATCTCCCCCCCTCAAACTCCATCTCTCTATTGATCCCTCTCTCCTCCTCTCTCTCCTAACTCCCTCTCTCTTCCCTTCTCTCTCTCTCTCTCTCTCTCTCTCTCTCTCTCTCTCTCATCCTTCCTCTCTCTCCCTTTCTCTCCTAACTCCCTCTCTCTTTTCCCTCCAATCCTCTCTCTTCCCCCATCTCCCTCCCTCTCTCTCTCTCTCTCTCTCTAATCCTCTCTCTTCCCCCATCTCCCTTTATTTCTCTCTCTCTTTCTGCCCCTCTCTCTCTCCAACTACATTACTATATCCCTCCCTCTCTCCTTCTCTCTTCTTCTCTCCCCCCTTCTTTCCATACATCCTACTTTGTCTCTTTATCTCATCCCTAAACATACACACTCTCTCTCCATCTCTCCCTTATCTCTCTCTCTCTCTCTCTCTCTCTCTATTTATTCTTAGATATGTAAACTAATGAACATAAATATTCATAAATATAAAGCAGATTATGGAGTAAATATGAAAAGATGTTTTATTTACTTACCATACCTCTCGTTTATTTATATTTGTATTTATTTACCATACCTCTTTTTTTTACTATGGTATTTGGCCCATAGGCTTGTTATATAATTAGATTTTTATTTCTAATCCTATTTTATATATTGTTATTTATTTACCTGACCTCTTTATACCTCTTTTATATTTATTTATTTACCATACCTCTTTGTACCTATTTTATATTTATTTATTTATCATACATCTTTATACCTCTTTTATATATTTTTTATTTACCATACTTATTTTATAAGTACGGTATTTGGCCCATGGTATTTAGCCCATGGTATCAATATTAATTTGTCCTATGGTATTCATCCCAGAGGCTTATCTAAATAAAACCTATTTTTTAAGTTTTTTTAAATATAAAAAGGTTTATGGAGTAAATATAAAAAGAATTTTTATTTATTTACCATACATCTTGTTAGAGTCGGTCTTTACAGCCCTCCGTCAGAGATCATTTTGCTTTTTGCATATCATTTTTAGGTGTCTCGCTCATTTCACTTCGTTGCATTTCGCTAAGGGCATGCCATTGACTGGCGAGAGGGTCTGGTCGTCTTGTATTTCCTCATGCTTGTACCTGCAGGGCTAATTAAAATGACTCAAAAATCACTGAAGTTCAGGTCACTTCATTCATGGTCATAAATGATTATTTTCGTCAACAAGAGTCATTAGTCCTAAATTCTAGGGTTTTCAGTCTTTTGATACATGTGGTAAAAACCCGCAGGCCATGAGGTTGGTTTGGAAAAGGTTCCCATTTCATATTTATATTCTCAAAAACATTTGAAGACATTTCTAGGTCAAAACTCTGTTTTGAACTAGAAACTGTCAAATTTATTTTTTGTAATAATTGTGTATGTGTTCCACCATAAGAAGTTCAAAGCAAGCCTCTGGTCTTTGCCAAAGCCAAAATGCCAAAATCCTTGCAAGAATCAAGACATTTCATCAGTCCAAGACTCAGAAAAAATAATGAAAAGCCAAAGGACAACATTGTATTAAGTGATAAAATGCCAAAATTGCCAAACATTACAAAGTGGGTTATGGAGCAAATTTAAATCAAATTTGATTTTTATGAGATATTTTTCAACCTATTTAAACCATCGAGGACAAGTCATTTTCACAAATTCCTAAAGCAAAGTCGAGTTTGGTGAGTTGAAGGGCGAAAACTTGTTTTCCAAGCCGTGGAAGCTGAGGTGGAAGTGCGCACGGCGCACAGAGGAGGCGCGCGACACACTGGGCATCACAAGCTCGTGCAAATTTGCACGCGCGCGACACACATGCTGCGCGTGACGCACTGGGTAAGCGCGCGACGCGTAGAGTCTCAGGGCCGGAAATTGTTTGCTCCTTCGCCCAGATTCATACCAAATTGCCTCAAACTGCTTGCAAGTAGGTTCTTCACGTTTACTCAGTGAATTTTGGACATGATTATGGTGTTTTGAAAGTGGAGAAACAAGTGTTTAATGTGGAGAAATGTAAACCCTATGTTTATTTCCAAATTCACTTCTTAAGGTTTTGAAATAAATGTTAATGACTGTGTGGGGGTTTCCAAGCTTGTGTTGTTGATATATATGCTCATGCATCTACTGTCAGTGATGTCCTTGCTCATTATTTACCTTAGCCTCACGCTCTCTCTTTGCCATTACATCACTGCTGTCATTATTATTGCCATTGTCATTTTCACACTGCTTATCATTCATGTTATGACATAGTCCCATTTTCACTTGTCCACATCCTCCATTGACATTGTCAAACACTGCAAGGGATATTGTCATTTTGTTCCTAATAGTTGTTTTTCCCACATTATACTCTCTTCTACTCACTTGTAAAATCCCCTTATAATCAAAGCAGTGACTGTTTTTTATGCAAACTATTTGACAGAGCCATTACCACTGTGGTTTTCCTATAACACTTTGATACACATGTGACATATTTGGGTTTTGAGCATACACTGAAACTCTTGTTTTCACTATACCTATATCAGCATATATTTTGCAAACATCTTGATTTCAGCGCCATGTCAGAGACTGATTCAGTTTATGAGCAGGAGTATGATAGTGATTCCACAGCAGAAGGTAGTGTGCCACGGAGGTCTCACAAAAGTGGCAAAAGTGGTAGGCATGTCAGGGAGGAGCCTACTTATTTGGCTCAATTGCAGGCTTGCCCGCTTGCAATGGATTGTTTTCAGCATCAGGCATGTTTCCAATACTGTGAAATGATTTCACAAACCCAGCATCATCATGAGCTAGCTCGTCTATTTTTTCTACATTTACATGATGGCCATGTAAACCTTGCCGGGGTTAACTTCATTCTGTCACCAGAGACCATTGCTCAGGCCACTAGAATACCAAACATAGGAGAGGAATGGAACAAGCGACAGCAGCTAGAGAAATCCTACTATGAGCCATACATCAAACCTGGGTTTATGAGGCAGCTGAGCAGGGTATTTCCATTCAGATTTCTAAAGGATGAGTTTGCACCATTGATGAAGCTCATCATTCGATATTTCAGTTGCGAGGGTAGATTCTCGCGCCTCTATGCATACCATGTCCGTTTGTTGATGCATTTCACGAGGGTATGTATGATGAGCATTCCATACTTCATGTATCGAAACATAGAGAGAATGACATTTCTTGTACAGAAGAAGACCCCAGCACAGCATCATAGCAGTATATATCATTACGCACTGATCAAAATCATGGTGGTACATCAGTTGACACAGCAAGGCATTACTTGGGAGGATTTCATCTCCCGTGACTTCTTCGCAGCGCCACAGCCGCCTCCCGAGGTAGTTCATGGTGAGGGAGAGCCTTCACATTAGCTTGAAATTCTTGAGACCGAGCATATCAGTGCTCCAGTGTATGTGACATACCAGTGAGGCCATAGGGCCTTATTTGCAGCTACACGACGAGTACTATCTCCACCCGGGGTGGAAGGGGTCTCGTTGACTTCATCAGCAGCGCGAGTATTATCTCCACCAAGGGTGGAAGGGGTCTCGCCTTCTTCATCAGCACAGGTACAGATCCAGGACAGAGGAAAGAGGCCTATGCACGATGAGGGCCCATCAGGAAGTCGAGATACCGATTTCACATTCATCGATGTTGATGCGAGCTCTCCTAGCTCGAAAATGAAAGAGATCATCCAGGAGAAAAAGGTCGAGAATGACACGCTGAAAGAGAAATTGCAGAGGGCTCAGTGGGTGATAAACTACCTGGAGCAGCGTAACAAACAGCTAGAGGATGAGCACACAATTTTAGAGCTGCGGCGAATCCGGGAAGATCGACAATTGGTCCGGAAGAGACCTGGTGATATGACACCGGCTGATCGAGATTCTTGCCTCACGCATGTTAACATTAATCTAGAGAAGTTGTTGGCAAAGGCCAATAGAGACAAAGACATGCTTCGTCACATGAAAGGTCATTATTGGGCCCGCATGCACGTCTGCAAGGCAAAAATGAAGATTCTGAAGAGGAGGTTGAGCAGAGCACTAAAACGGCGGAAGAGGCCTGATCCACTCCGGATTTTGGCCGAGGCTTCGTTGGCTGGGCATGATACATGATGGAGGGTCTTCGCTCCAAATTTGAGCAAATTTGAAGAAGTTTTTGTCATTTTGGAAAATTTTGGTCTCAAAACAGGTTTTTCAGCCCAACGCGTAGCGCGTCGACGCGCGCGCTTATGATTGGGACACTTGCTGGAGGAAAAATTTATATTTTTGGATTTTTCATGGTAAGTTATGCATGCTCCAGTATGGCCAAAGCATTTCATCAAGTTCTGGATGATCAAAAGGGCCAAAAACACCATGAAAATCACCTTTCTGCCACCTTTTGCACCAGCAGGAAGTACTTGTGGGAGAATGAAGTTTTGGAGGGGAAAATGAGCTCCAAATTGGGAAATTACACTTGGGTTGGATAGCAGACATCCAGGGCTTTCCAAAAAGATATCTTGAGCTTGATTTTGATGCCGGGAAGTGCCCCAAAAGAAGGCTGAAAGGTGTGCGACGCATAGAGCTCAGGCGCGCGACGCATAGAGAAAATTGGCTTATTTTTCATCTTCCAGCTCAGGATTCCAGCCAGTTGGACCAGTTTTGATTATGGATGTAATTTTTGACTCATCTTGATGTAATTTTGTGGTTGGCATGTAACTTGGACTCACTTTTACCTATTCTAGAAGATTCACTCCTAAAAAAGTAAAAATCAAGTGTAAGAATCAGTTTCCTTCCTTTTAGAGGCAAGTTGTTTGGCTGCCTAGATTCTAGCTCCTTGTTTAGAATTAGTTGAAACTGATCCTAGAAGGAGGAATTCGACCCATAGAGGCATGGGAAGGGGTTAGGATGGTCTATATGATGTAATTTCTAAGACACTATCAGGGTTGGACTCTTGGGAAAAGTTTGGCACACTATTGTACATATTTTTCACATTTTGGCTAAGGAAAGATCAGAGGTTTTGCAACACCTGTTGGGATTCTTGTGGCTTTCAGTTCTTGATGGTGTTTTCTCTCAGTTTATTGTAATTTCTTTCATGTTTAATGTATGCCATTCCCTTCTTATTCTTCTGAAACTAAATGAATGAGTAAATGAGGTTGAATCCATTGATTTCAGTGCTCTGCCTTTGAATTTGTTTAGTTTTACATGTTTTCGCCTGTTTGGAGAGGATTCCTGTTCTCCCTTGCCCTCTTCAGCTCCTTGTTGTTCTGATCCATCCATACACCTGATCAAAAGCATCAAGACTACTGCCTACCTCGCCCCAACTCGAATTCTGCAAAGATCTGGCCTTATCCCCGGACCCAAAATTGTTTTTCCCATTTTTTTCAACAAAAACCCAAAAAATCAAAATCAAACTTTCCTATCTCTTTACTAGCCTAAAATCAGTATTCATTATAAGTCATCTCAGCCCCTTTGAAGACCTTTTGCCAAGATAGACCCGGAGAGAGCCCTCTCCTGTCCTCGTAGGGCTAGCTATGAGGCTGAGCATGGTTTGATGTAGCCTTGAGTTTTACCTTATTTCAGCCTAAGGTAGATTTGAGCGCTAACATAGTGGCGACCATACTGGGGAAAATCTCAATGGTTTGCTTGTTGATGTGTTTTTTTCATGAGTCTTATACGGAGTCTGAAGTCACGCCAGGTAGCTTTCGAAACGCTTTTGCCATGCATAAGTGGAAGTAGATAAACGCTGCTTCAGTCGATCTCCGGTTAGCTTGTGAATGCAGAACTTGATTTGCAAATCACCCCAGTATACTTATTCATTCTAGACCTTTGGATGATTGAGTCTAGAAGTCAATAGGTTGAAAATAATCTATTGTGTCCCTTGAATTTTTCTTGAGTAGATCAATACACTAGCTTCAAAAAGGCATACCAGATCAAATCCTGATCCAAATCCGCCTCCAGTATATGAAAACCCCAACCTAATCCGAAGAATTTTCCGTCGAGAAGCTCCTATTATTCCTTTGGTCAAATCTCACTCATACACCACTGTTTTTGAATACATTGAAGATATTGAGTTTGACGATCAGTTCGAGTTATCATTGTTTGAAACCAAATCCGAAAGTGCCACTGGTTCTACCGTCATCAATCCTGAGTTCATCAAATATCTAGAAGTGGAGCAAGCAAATAGATCTATCGATAATTATATCCTGAATCTTCAAAACTCCATTGTGGCAAACAACATTCCCGAATTCATTGAATCTGCTTCACAAACTCTTGGGCCATCTGAAATTGCATCCAGTTCACGAATTCCCACTGAACCTCCCTTTATCCCTACCATTCCCGTACAACCCGAGATCTCTGATCAGCAATCAGCAGTAGTTCCTCTCCCATATCCACCGCATACACCTCGTTCACCTACTGCTCCCGTTCCACCTGTTTCTCCGAGACAACAGATTATAAATCCGCCAAGAGCCATGGATGCGAGATTTGCACCTCTTGTTTTACCTGCAAATTTGGATCCTATGCCTGCTGATTATCAGAGTAAGATTCCAATATTTGATGGCACGCCACAGAGCATATCCGCTCAGCAACATATTGTCAGAATGACAGATTTCTTGGACCTGCATGAAATAGATGAAGAGAATGTGTCCATAAGGTTGTTCGCCCAGACTTTTGGAGGTGAAGTTCATAAATGGTTCAGAGCTCTACATCCCGCAAGTATCAATACATTACAAGAGCTTCATACACAATTTTTAGATCGGTGGGAGATGAAAAAATATCCGCAGCAGATTACCTCTGAGTATACAAGCATCAAGCGTAATCCTGGTGAGTCTGTTCAGGATTATATTATCAGATTCAATACAGTGTATAATGCAATTCCAGATGACTTAAGACCGTCTAGAAAGTCAGCTCTTCTTAAATTCCCGGACGGTTTCGATCCGGAGATGGCTTATTCACTACGAGACAGAGAGCCGCCTACCTTGGAAGATATGCAGAAGATTGCTGTTAGTGTTGAGGCGAATTTGAATGATAAGAGAGCTCGGTTGAAAGCAGAGAAAAGAGTGACCATAAAGAAGAAGCTTCCACATCTGCATCAGAACCACAATGGCTTCGTGAGAAGGAAAAAATGTTCAAAAGAATGACACTTGACAAGCCAGAAACGCAGATTCGTAATCCCAACTACCGTGGCCAGCAACAGTCACAGTTCAGAATTAAGCAGCGTGAACAGAGAGCACAAGAGCCGGCAGCCCAGCAGCAAATTAAAACTCCTCTTTTGCAGAATTTTGTGAGTCAAGATTCAGACGATGACGATGATGTAGTAGGTGAGCAAAACCACTTCTTTACTCCCGACGATCTGCCCATTTACATCACTGAGGATGAAGAATATGGAGAAATTTCAGCTGCACAGAAAGATGAGGATTTCATTTTAGCAAATGATGAAGCTCTGGAGGAAGAATCAGATGAATACCAAAGAGGATATATGAATGCTTTTTCCGCTCAACAGAAGCAATACTCATTGAGAAACCGAGATGTGCCCATAAACCCAATTCAGAAAAGAAAAGAGGCTTCAGCACCAAAGATGGATTCACCTATACCACAGAAGAAAGGAAAATAGACAATTGATCCCGCAGCTAGTAAACCATCATCAGCAGAAAAGGCAAATCAGTCAAGTATAATGAAGGATAAAGCTGAAAAGAAAGAAGTTCCGGTCAAAGAGGTTGAAAGAGTTTCAGCTTTTAGTTTGGAAAATGAAATTTCCAAATTGAAGGTATCTATTCCTTTGACAGAAATTATGAAGAACAGCAGCTATCGAGGTCAAGTCTCCAAAATTCTGAATTTTGATCCAATGTTTGACACGGTAAATATTGAAGATGATCAGCCTGAATTGATATTTGGGCCTGCTTTAGATGGTGAGTCCCCTGACAGTGATGTTCCTCCCTTTTATATTAGTTTGAGGTTGCATGAATATGTATTGCACAATGCCATGTTCGATTCTGGTGCTTCGCACAATTTGATGCCCAAGGCGATCATGGAAAAGTTGGGTTTATATATTACAAGGAAATACCATGATTTGTATTCATTTGATTCCAGCCGCGTGAGATGTATCAGACTCATCAAATATTTGGTAGTAAGTTTAGATCAAATTCCTGCGAAGAATGTCTTGATGGATGTGGTTGTGGCGGACATTACTCCTCGATTTGGGATGCTCCTTTCTAGATCTTGGGGGGAAAATTTGAAAGGTACACTACAGTTAGATTTTTCCTATGCTACAATTCCAGTCTTCGGTCAAATGAGAAAGTTATATCGAGAGCAGAAGATGAAATACATGATAACAAGCAAGGAGAAACCAATCAATCATCCTGTAAATTATGTACATACCGACTTAGAGTCGTTTGTTTTGTTTGCTGATAGTTTTAATGATATACATAGTCAATTAGTTCAGGCAGAAGATATACCAGAGATCACTGAAAATTTTAGAGAGGTTCTGTAGAAAGAAAGACGAGAAAAGCAAGCTACTGTTGAGCTATTAGCTAAAGACAATGGGCAGCAAACAGAAAAAACAGAGCTGGCGCAATTTCAGCACTTAGAGGAGGATGAAGATGGTCTTTGGACCATGGATTTTGATGGCGCAGTGGGTAGTGATGGTGCTGGAATTGGTGTTTGGATTCGTAGTCCATTTTCCGCTCCAGATAAGGTTCCAAGCAATGTGAGAGTATGTTCCTACAAACTAGCATTTGATTGTTCTAACAATGAAGCGGAGTATGAGGCTCTGATTGCTGGCCTTAAGATTCTAAGAAAGCTGAAAGAGAAAATAATTGCAGTCTATGGTGATTCGGATTTGGTGATAAAGCAGGTAAAGAGTGAGTTTCAAGCCAAGCATCCTCGCATGAGGGCTTACCGTAATGCAATTTTAGACATTTTGAAGTTATTTTCTGATCATACCTTGACGTGTGTGCCTCGCATACAAAATGGTGTTGCTGATGGAATTGCTAAGGCAGCAACCAATTTAAAAATCCCAATGAATTCCAGCAACAAGTTCGAGATCCATGTGAAGCACCGCCCCACCGTTCCGGACAATCAGAGATGTTGGCAAGTTTTTCAGGATGACGAGGAGATTAGTGATTTTCTGCAAAATAAGGGTAAGTTTAAAGACACCTCCATAGATACAGAACATGATGATGGTAATGATGATATACAAATAAATCAAATGGAAGTTCTGCAACTTAAAGATAACATCATTCCTAAAGGATTGATTCCTTTAGAGGAACTCTTTGATCAAGACGATGTAGCCCGCAAACCGACATTGAGGCCGACTGAAAAAGGTGTTGAAGAGGTAAATATTGGGACAACTGAAAATCCCAAGATGGTAAAGTTATCAAAGTCATTGTCACCAAAGGTAAGAGCAGAGTATGTGAGATTGTTGTCTTCATTTGCTGATGCTTTTGCATGGGATTACTCAGATTTAAAAACATATGACACTAATATCATTCAGCACACTATCCCTATCAAACCAAATCAGAAGCCTTTCCATCAGAAGTTGAGGAGAATCAATCCGAAGCTGCTACCATCGATTGAAAAAGAGGTAAACAGGTTGCATAAGTCAGGAATCATTGTGCCTATCAGATTTTCCGATTGGATATCAAATTTGGTGCCCGTGAGAAAGAAGACAGGAGAGATCCGTTTATGTATCGATTTTAGAAATTTGAATAAGGTATCATTAAAAGACAATTATCCGCTGCCAAAAATGGACCATATATTGCAGCGAGTAGTTGGAGCATCAAGGATGTCACTACTCGACGGATATTCAGGATATAATCAAATTTTAGTGCATGAGGACGATCGTGACAAAACTGCGTTCACCACTCCATGGGGAACGTTTCATTATGCAAAAATGCCGTTTGGTTTGAAGAATGCAGGTGCCACTTTTCAGCGTGCAATGGACATGGCTTTCGCCAACGAGAAAGATGTATTTTTGGTTGTTTACCTTGATGATCTGACTGTGTTTTCAAATTTTGATGAAGAACATTTATATCATTTGAAAGTTGTTTTCCAGAAGTGCAGAAAATATGGCATTTCGCTGAATCTGAAAAAGAGTATTTTTGCCATGGATGAAGGCAAGCTCCTTGGCCACATCATATTGAAAGACGACATTCGTGTTGACCCTGCACGTGTTGAAGCCATCCAACAAATTGAACAGCCCCGGAACAAGAAATAAATACAGTCCTTTAATGGTAAAATGAATTTTCTGCATCGTTTCATTCCAAATCTTGTGGAGCATCTTAGAGAAATCACGAACATGCTGAAAAAGGATAGTCAGGTAAAGTGGACAGAAGAGGCGGTGAAATCATTCAATTTGGTAAAGTTAGCTCTTTCTTCAGCCCCTATTTTAATCAGCCCGGACTACACACAGGACTTCATTTTGTTTTCGTTTGCTTCTGAGCACACTTTGGCAGCTATTTTAATGCAGAAAAGGGATGGAGTTGAGAAGCTCATTGCTTTTTTCAGTCGGATAATAAGGGACGGAGCGTTGAAATACAACATTATTGAGAAACAAGCACTTGCTCTTGTAAAGGATTTGAAAGATTTTCGTGTGTATATACTACATTCCCACATTATAGCCTACGTTCCTAACACAGCAGTTAAAGATGTTTTGGTACAGGCAGATCCAGAAGGAAGACGAGGTAAGTGGATCGTTGCGTTGTTAGAATATGATGTGGAGATTAAACCGACCAAGTTGATCAAAGGACAAGGACTTGCCAAGCTCGTGGCTGAAACAAATCTGCATGCTCTAGATATAAATTTGATCGCTGCCATGTTTGATGAAGATGAGGAGAGTACATCATTTTAGGTATCTGATATTTTTGTTTCTTCCCCTTGGTATGCTGACATTTTATACGTACTTCATAATTTGTCTCCACCAACCGGGATGCCTAGAAATAAGAGTAGAACCTTGAAGTTGAGGGCTGCAAAGTTTTGCATATTGAATTCGGCATTATATTGGAAAGACCCTGGTGGAATGTTATTGAATTGTTTGGTAGAGGAGGAAGCCAAAAGAGTTTTGGAGGACTTTCATAGAGGTGACTGCGGGGGCCATCTATTTTGGAAAACCACAACAAATAAAATTCTAAGGGCAGGTTACTATTGGCCTTCTTTGTTTTCTGATGTATATAAGGCTGTTAAGAATTGTCACGAATGTCAAATTTTCGAAGGGAAGCAGAAACTATAGCCTTTGCCTCTCAAACCAATTGAAGTCAGTGCACCATTTCAGCAGTGGGGGTTGGATTTCATTGGGGAAATCCATCCGGCATCGTCAGGACAACATAGATGGATATTGACAACAATGGATTACTTCACGAAGTGGATCGAGGCCATTCCCACTCAACAAGCCACGGATGCGGTAATTATCTCTTTTCTTGAAAACAATATTATGTCACGTTTTGGGTGTCCTAGTAAGATAATCACAGATAATGCAGCGGCCTTCAAGTCAAAGAGGATGGTTGAATTTTGCTATAAGTACAACATCAGCTTGGGACATTCTACTGCCTACCATCCTCAAGGAAATGGCTTGGCGGAATCTTCAAATAAGTCTTTGGTAAATATCATTAAGAAATTGCTGGAAATCAATAAAAAGGGCTGGCACAAGAAATTAGTGAATGCACTCTGGGCTGATAGGGTAAGTCAGAAAAAATCTATCGGCATGTCTCCTTTCGAATTGGTGTATGGGATAGACACGGTTTTTCCCACTTCTCTTGCTGTCCCGGTAGTCAAATTGCTTCAGGAAGCTGGTAGTGAGGAAGATACTATGCAGCGAAGGATAAATCAGATGATTCATTTACAGCAGACACGGGAGGAGGTCTTTCAAAATACATTCAAGTTGCAGGAGTGCATAAAGAAGATCTACGACAGAAAGGAAAAAGCAGATAAGTTTCAGCTGGATGAGGTGGTTTTGAAGTGGGATGCTCGAAATGAAGATAAGGGAAAGCACGGCAAATTTGAAAACCTATGGAAGGGTCCTTTTAAGATTGCAGCGTATCGTGGTCAGAATGCCTTTCTTCTTAAGGAAATGAACGGGGATGATTGTCCTAGAGGGCCGATCAATGGTCGGCTACTCAAGCGATACCACTTCTGAGTATTTTCTGCTGATTTCATCATCATTGTATATATTGTTCCACTTTTGTTTTATTGCAAGTGTATACTGATCTCTCATATTCAGTCTGGGGCCTGGAGTGAAGGCTATAATTCTGGAGATGGAGGTTAGTTGGTTTGAGGTTTGTCAAGTCAGTTTTATCAGTCCTTTCAGTTTGAAAATCGAGTCAACTTTAGTCAAGTTTCAGTCAGTTTTCAGTTAAGTTTTCAGTCAATAAATATGTCAAAAGTTTTTGTGTTATTTCTTGAAATAATGACTCCATCGCCCAATGGATGAAGGCACTATCTGACTCCCCCAGAGATCTGCCGTTCTTGGCATCTCCTTGGAGCCACCATCCCCATTGGAGCCAATGTTAGAGTCGGTCTTTACAGCCCTCCGTCAGAGATCATTTCGATTTTTGCATATCATTTTTAGGTGTCTCGCTCATTTCACTTCGTTGCATTTCGCTAGGGGCATGCCATTGACTGACGAGAGGGTCTGGTCGTCTTGTATTTCCTCATGCTTGTACCTGCAGGGCTAATTAAAATTCCTCAAAAATCACTGAAGTTCAGGTCACGTCATTCATGGTCATAAATGATTGTTTTCGTCAACAAGAGTCATTAGTCCTAGAGTCTAGGGTTTTTCAGTCTTTTGATACATGTGATAAAAGCTCGCAGACCATGAGGTTGGTTTTGAAAAGGTTCCTATTTCACGTTTTTTATTCTCAAAAACATTTGAAGACATTTCTAGTTCAAAACTCTGTTTTGAACTAGAAACTGTCAAATTTATTTTTTGTAATAATTGTGTATTTGTTCCACCATAAGATGTTCAAAGCAAGCCTCTGGTCCTTGCCAAAGCCAAAATGTCAAAATCCCTGCAAGAATCAAGACATTTCATCAGTCCAAGACTCAAAAAAAATAATGAAAAGCCAAAAGACAGCATTGTATTAAGTGATAAAGTGCCAAAATTGCCAAACATTACAAAGTGGGTTATGGAGCAAATTAAAATCAAATTTGATTTTTATGAGATATTTTTCAACCTATATAAACCATGGAGGACAAGTCATTTTCACAAATTCCCAAGGCAAAGTTCGAATTGGTGAGTTGAAGGGCGAAAACTTGTTTTCCAAACCGTGAAAGCTGAGGTGGAAGTGCGCGCGGCGCACACAGGAGGCGCGCGACGCACACAAGGCGCGCGACGCACTGGGCATCACAGGCCCGTGCAATTTTGCACGCGCACGACGCACATACCGCACGCGGCGCACTGGGTAAGCGCGCGACGCGTAGAGTTTCAGGGCCGAAAATTTTTGCTCCTTCGCCCAGATTCATGCCAAATTGCCTCGATTTGCTTGCAAGTAGGTTCTTCACGCTTACTTAGTGAATTTTGGACATGATTATGGTGTTTTGGAAATGAAAAAACAAGTGTTTAGTGTGGTGAGATATAAACCCTATGTTCATTGCTAAATCACTCCCTAGGGTTTTGAAACAAATGTTAGCGATTGTGTGGGGGTTTTCAAACTTGTATTGTTGATATATATGCTCATGCCATCTACCGTCAGTGGTATCCCTGCTTATCATTTACCTTAGCCTCACGCTCTCTCTTTGCCATTACATCACTGCTGTCATTGTTATTGCCATTGTCATTTTCACACTGTTTATCATTCATGTTATGACATAGTCCTATTTTCACTTGTCCACATCCTCCATTGACATTGTCAAACACTGCAAGGGCTATTGTCACTTTTGTTCCTAATAGTTATTTCCTCCACATTACACTCTTTTCTACTCACTTGTCAAATCCCCTTATAATCAAAGCAGTGACTGTTTTTCATGAAAACTCATTTGACAGAACCATTATCATTGTGGCTTTCCTATAATACTTTAATACACATGTGACACATTTGGGAGTAAAGCATACACTGAACTCTTGTCTTCACTATACCTATATCAACATATATTTTGTAAACATCTTGATTTCAGCACAATGTCAGAGACGGATTCAGTTTATGAGCAGGAGTATGACAGTGATTCCACAACAGAGATTAATGTGCCACGAAGGTCTCACAAAAGTGGCAAAAGTGGTAGGCATGTCAGGGAGGAGCCTACTTCTTTGGCTCAATTGCAGGCTTGCCCGCTTGCAATGGATTGTTTTCAGCATCAGTCATGTTTCCAATACTGTGAGATGATTTCACAAACCCAACATCATCATGAGCTAGCTCTTCTATTTGTTCTACATTTACATGATGGTCGTGTAAACCTTGCCGGGGTTAACTTCATTCTGTCACCAGAGACCATTGCTCAGGCCACCGGAATACCAAACATAGGAGAGGAATGGAACAAACGACAGCAGCTAGAGAAATCCTACTATGAACCATACATCAAACTTGGGTTTATGAGGCCAGCTGAGCAGGGTATTTCCTTTCAAATTTCTAAAGGATGAGTTTTCACCATTGATGAAACTCATCATTCGATATTTCAGTTGCGAGGGCAGATTCTCGCGTCTCTATGCGTACCATGTCCGTTTGTTGATGCATTTCACGAGGGTACGTATGATGAACATTCCATACTTCATGTATCGCAACATAGAGAGGATGATGATTTTTGTACAGAAGAAGACCCCAGCACAGCAACATAGAAGTATATATCATTACGCGCTGATCAAGATCGTAGTGGTACATCAGTGGACACAGCAGGGCATTACATGGGAGGATTTCATCTCCCGTGACTTCTTCACAGCGCCACAGCCGCCTCCCGAGGTAGTTCATGATGAGAGAGAGTCTTCACACCAGCCTGACATTCCTAAGATCGAGCATATCAGTGCTCCATTGTATGTGACATACCAGTGAGGCCACAGGGCCTTATTTGCAGCTACACGACGAGTACTATCTCCACCCGAGGTGGAAGGGGTCTCGTTGACTCCATCAACAGAGCGAGTATTATCTCCACCAAGGGTGGAAGGGGTCTTGCCTTCTTCTTCAGCACAGGTACAGATCCAGGATAGAGGCAAGAGGCCTATGCACGATGAGGGCCCATCAGGCGGTCGAGACACTGATTTCACATTCATCGATGTTGATGCGAGCTCTCCTAGCTCGAAGCTAAAAGAGATCATCCAGGAGAAAAAGGCCGAGAATGACACGCTGAAAGAGAAATTACAGAGAGCTCAGTGGGTGATAAACTATCTGGAGCAGCGTAACAAACAGCTAGAGGATCAGCACACACTTTTAGAGCTGCGGCGAATCTGGGAAGATCGACAATTGGCCCGGAAGAGACCTGGTGACATGACACCGGCTGATCGAGATACTTGCCTCACGCATGTTAACATTCATCTGGAGAAGTTGTTGGCAAAGGCCAATAGAGACAAAGACATGCTCCGTCACATGAAAGGTCATTATTGGGCCCGCATGCACGTCTGCAAAGCAAAAATGAAGATTCTGAAGAGGAGGTTGAGCAGAGCACTAAAATGGCGGAAGAGGCCTGATCCACTCCGGATTTTGGCCGAGGCTTTGTTGGCTAGGCATGATACATGATGGAGGGTCTTCGCTTCGAATTTGAGCAAATTTGGAGAAATTTTTGTCATTTTGGAAAATTTTGGTCTCAAAACAGGTTTTTCAGCCCAACGCGTAGCGCGTCGACGCGCGCGCTTATGATTGGGACACTTGCTGGAGGAAAAATTTATATTTTTGGATTTTTCATGGTAATTTATGCATGCTCTAGTATGACCAAAGCATTTCATCAAGATCTGGATGATCAAAAGGGCCAAAAACACCATGAAAACCACCTTTCTGCCACCTTTTGCACCAGCAGGAAGTACTTGTGGGAGAATGAAGTTTTGGAGGGGTAAATGAGCTCCAAATTGGGAAATTCCACTTGGGCTGGATAGCAGACATCTAGAGCTTTCCAACATGCTATCATGAGCTTTATTTTGATGCTGATAAGTGCCCCAAAAGCAGGCTGAAAAGCGCGCGACACATAGAGCTCACGCGCGCGACGCATAGAGATTTTTGGTCAATTTTTCATCTTCCAGCTCGGGATTTCGGCCAGTTGGACCAATTTTTCTTGTGGGTGTAATTTTTGAGTTATATTTATGTAATTTTGTGGTTGGAATGTAACTTGGACTCACTTTTACCTATTCTAGAAGATTCACTCCTAAAAAAGTAAAAATCAAGTGTAAGAATCAGTTTCCTTCCTTTTAGAGGCAAGTTGTTTGGCTGCCTAGATTCTAGCTCCTTGTTTAGAATTAGTTGAAACTACTCCTAGAAGGAGGAATTCGACCCCTAGAGGCATGGGAAGGAGTTAGGAAAGTCTATATGATGTAATTTCTGAGACACTATCAGGGTTGGACTCTTGGGAAAAGTTTGGCACACTATTGTACATATTTTTCATATTTTGGCTAAGGAAAGATCAGAGGTTTTGCAGCACCTGTTGGGATTCTTGTGGCTTTCAGTTCTTGATGGTGTTTTCTCTCAATTTATTATAAGTTCTTTAATGTTTTATGTATGCCATTTCCTTCTTATGCTTCTGAAACTAAATGAATGAGTAAATGAGGAAGAATCCATTGATTTCAATGCTCTGCCTTTAAATTTGTTTAGTTTTACATGTTTTCACCTGTTTGGAGAGGATTCCTGTTCTCCCTTTCCCTCTTCAGCTCCTTGTCATTCTGATCCATCCATACACATAATCAAAAGCATCAAGACTACTTCCTACCTCGCCCCAACTCGAATTCTGCAAAGATCTGGCCTCATCCCTGAGCCCAAAATTGTTTTTCCCATTTTTTCAACAAAAACCCAAAAAATCAAAATCACACTTTCCTATCTCTTTACTAGCCTAAAATCAGTATTCATTATAAGTCATCTCAGCCCCTTTAAAGACCTTTTGCCGAGATAGACCCGGAGAGAGCCCTCTCCTGTCCTCGTAGGGCTAGCTACGAGGCTGAGCGTGGTTTGATGTAGCCTTGAGTTTTACCTTATTTCAGCCTAAGGTAGATTTGAACGCTAACACATCTAGTTTAAGTATATTTTTATTTATTTACCATAGTCTGGAGTAAGTATAAAAATAGGTTTTATTTATTTACCATACCTCATGTTTATTTATATTTATATTTATTTAAATTTTAAAATATTGCAACTTTGATGGGGAAATATTTATGTCTTTAAATATTTTAATTTATCCATAGAATATGGGTTTTCTTTTTAAAGATTCATTCTACAAATATTTAATTAAAAGAAATATTAAAAGATTTTGGATTTTGATTGTTGGTGTTTTTTTTTGTCAATTTGGTAGTGCCTTGCTATTTTCTATTTATCTTCTAAAAGCAGGTTACAATAGATAGTAGTTTTGTGGCCTCAACCTGCCCATAGGAAACCAAGCCTGTTGGCCACCTTAAAGCATTAAAATCCATCCAAAATTGAAAATGTTTCATTCTACTATTTGCTGCATTAGCTAGCTGACTATTTAAACCATTTCCAAGGTAACAATTAGAAATTGAAGTCCTTTTCAAAAAAACAAAATGCATATACAGAATTAAACTGAACTCGTATCCATCTGAAGATTCTATTGGGGCAGGGTCCTTTGCTGTGGATCCTGGAATGTTTGCTTGTTGCAGCTGTTGAATCTGCTTCTCAATTATTCCACCACGATCTTCAATACTACCAATACGGTCGGTGGCTTGGTACTGGGTGACCTTGATGTGTTGCATCTGAATATCAATGTCCTACAATAAATCCACAATTTTTGCTCTTGCTTCTCTCTGGAAGGATGAATACTCTGAATAGCCTTAGCTAAAAGGTATTTCATAATCCAATAAGTATGGACTGTTTGATTAAACAGTGAGAGGCGACCTTGAGTGTTCCCAGGATTTGAAACAAAGTCCATAATTTCTTCCTCTGCTTCATTGTCTTACTCATTACTCTGAATTTCTCTTTCCCAACCACGAATTTCCTATCTGACCTGAGATGAATTCCCAAGGGATTAAGTTGACGAGAGGTTCATTAAGACCTCTTGCTTTGTCTTCCTGCTTCTTTTCCTGTTCTCAGCTTCAGGTTTTAGCTTCTTCCGTTTCCCTTTTTCTATAGTATGGGCCAATGTTTTTCTCGTTTGCCTCTTAACCATAGTGTTGAGCTGAATTATAATAATACTGAGCTCTAGAATAAGAATGAGAAAATAAGAGAAAAAGATAAAAATTAAACTTTCAATCTTGTGACCATGAACATCATTTGGACAGTTATGATTCTCCTCTTGACTTGGGAGATAAAAAATGTTATCTTCCCTGATAGTAGCGTGGACATTAATCCTAACCTAGAATTGATAGGGAATCTGGGCATTAAGAAAAGGCCAGCAAACAGTTGGGACACGACGGAGGAAAATTTTCAAACTATGCTTCGGGTTATCGAAAAAACCTTGGCAAGATAACAGGGTAGAGTCCATGCAGACCGACATCAGCGTATTTTGACTCCTATCATCATTTACTTTGAAAAGAATAGACAACCAGATCTCATAAACGAAGCTAACAAGAAACTTAATTTCCCACCTTCTGCTAAGGGATTCAAGAAGGAAAGGAAAAGACAACCAGAGCTCATTGACCAAGCTAAAATAAACCTAATTTTCTACCTTCTACTAAGGGAATCGAGAAGCATTACATGACAACAGAAAAAGGGATTCTTCCCAGAGGCCTGCATGAGATTACATACTTCCTTTATGCCACTTCTAAACCTTAAATAGCCGACGGAACAAGCACAGTTACTCTTAACCAGACAGATACAACAACTACTCTCCATAGACAAGTGACGATTGGAATTACCATGCCTAGTATAACAGGGGTCTCTAAAACATGGCTCAACTATCTTCACTGGAACGAGCTCAGACCAAATTACTAGACGCCTAGTTTTACTCTCTGAATCTTCCCTAACCTGCTACATTTCAATGCTATCGGTAAAGAAAATAGGATTGAGATGGAAAAGAACATACCCCAAATGTAAAATGAGTCTGCTGCTGATTTTGGGCGCTCCCGTCCTCACCCGCTTCAGATCGAAAGCTATGACAAAGGAAGTTTTCATTTTATAAAACAACTTGCATCACATAAACTCTGCCTTCAAATGGCTTTTACCTCCCGGATCTGACAACACAGGATGTATTAACAACTTTGCTATCATTCTCTTATCCTCCGCGTGCCTCCATGATCTTATGTTGGACGGCGTATACATTCCTAATTAATGTGCATGAATGATGGTTTCCACTTGGCTCATACAATTGTCGGCGGCCTCGTTCTTTGAGCACCCCGATCGGGGATCTCATGACCCAATAGATCTCTGTCAATAATTATATGGAGAGAATGTAGTTCAATATCCCAGGTTCTGTCAGTTGGTGTTACATCCAATTGTCTACCAACATTTCGACTCCCCCAATTTTCTAGATAGTCTGCAGCCTCATTACTTGTCTGACGGACATGTAAAGGTATCAGATACTGGATTTCATGAATGAGAGAACCTATTTCTCTAATCAGATTTGTTGTCCTCTAGCTTTTACTAATGTTTTCCTAGGGTGATCCTTGCTGTAATTTCTTTAATACTCCTGTGACCATTGCCGAATCTCCTTCTGCAACAAGGCGTTGAAAATTTTCTCTTTTTGCTATCATTAAGCCCTGTTTAACTGCTGATATCTCAACTTCATATTGGTTGCATGTCCTATATCCATAGAAAAACCCCTGCAGGCTTCCCCTCTAGAGTTTCTGAAAATCCCTCCAGCTCCTGCCTACCCAGGATTTCCTTTTGATGCTCCATCGTAGTTTAATTTGATGAATCCATTCTGCGGTACTTGCCATCTTTCCTGTTTAGTTCTTCTTGGGGGTCTAAATTTCCATAAATTAGATGACAACATTTGGGGTTTTAGGTTTAGATTGGCCATGATTTGTGTTTCAATACCTTCTGTCTTCCACTCCTCCTCTGCCCAATTGTATGTCAGAATTGTCTCACGAATATTTTCAACCATTTTCTGCCAGATTTGATCCTTATTATTGAATTCACCTCTGAATATCATATGATTCCTTTATTTCCATATTCCCCATAATATAAACCTAGGAAATAGTCTCCATGCTCTATTCAAGACTTCGATTTTGAATCCTCCCTTCCGCCATTGAATTATTGTTGTATTTATATTTGTGTTATCTCGATCCATTTGCAGAAATATCCTTTCAATATTGTTCCACATTATTTCAGCAATTTCACAATTGTTTAGAAGATGCTCTATTGATTCATTTGTTTTATTACACATGTAGCAGATTGAGGGACCATTCATTCCTCTCTTTTGCAGCTGATCCCAAGTTATGATTTTCTTATGACTTAAAAGCTAGAGGAAATACTCCACTTTTTGCCAATGGTTGATACCCCAGATTTTTTTCCATATGGTTCTGCCATTGTTATTGAGGTTATTAGCATAAATCTTGTAACTCTCTTTGATTGTAAACATGCCTTGAATTTCGTACCCCCATCTGAGTATATACTTTCCTGTTGCCAGTACTATTCTCCTTGTCCTCAATTCTTTTTCAAGATTGGTCCATTGTCTTGTTTCCGGTGCGCCTGGCCAGTGAATTTTCTCTTTCCATCTTCTCCATTGGTTATTTTGATGTTGGCACCAATAATTATTAATCAATCTGTTATCTGGAGTGTTTGTAAATAGGAAGAGTTCCCCTAAGTGGAGCCTTCTGAAATTTTTTTCTCTTTGTTGCCAAGAATCTTCCCAAAAAAGTGCTAGTCTTCCTTCCCTTACCTCCCAAAAACTATTTTGACGAATAAGATGTCTATTCTGAGAAGCAAGATTCCATATTGTAGAGCCTTTTGGGACAATATCAATTTTAAGTTTTCTTGTTAGTGATTGAGGCATACTGTATTTCTGTTCCCATATGCATTTCCAGGGTTGATTTAGGAAATGGTATTGACTTCAGTAAAGAGTAAAGATGTTTAACATTTTACTTAATTTGGAAATTCAATGTCTTAATTTTTTTTGTTAAAGGTAAATTTATGATCCATTCAAATTCACTTATATAATAAAGAAATTATTAAATGGGTGAGATAATTTACTATCCATTCAAATTATATAAATAATACATAGTTGTATTTTAATAGTTAATCTAAGCCCATTAATAAGTTAAAAAAGTTATCTATAATCTAAATATTCAAGTTATATAAAATTAGGCTAATGCTTTGGCCGACATTAGAAAAAGTAAAATTAATTATTTTTTGAGAACTTGACATACCTGACATCGGGGTCATACTAGTTTTTCCCTTGGGGTTTCCAATGATTATTTGTGTCCATTAATGTGTTTGCCTATTATGTCATTATAATGATATTGCTTCCTTGCATGACATGACACTTTCATCATAAAATATGTAATTAACTAGCTTAATTAAATAAACAATGATAATGATCTAAGGATTCAACAAAGAGATTTATGTTAATATGCTTATGTGCCTTGCTATCCCATTTCTAAAGTTAATCTATGTAATGATGATGGTTTTATCTAATAGAAAATTAAGGAATATGGAATAAGTGATTAATTTTCTCTAGTCCTATGTATTTTTACACTAGGTTTTACTGGGGGATGTTACATCAAGAGATTTTATTTATATCTATGAGCATAACTTCTTGCAATATGAATGTTGTTTGTAATTTTTAATATTTACATTGATAGGTTGTTTATTTTAGAATAGGGGCTCTAGAATTATAATTTAATTATCAATAATTATTAGGTGGATGGTAGGGATTTCATAAGTATTCTAGAATATATATTCTTAATAGTATTCTTAGATCAAAGGTTGAGATTTATCTCAAAATTATTGTAGCCTCCAAATAAACAATTGATTCAATATAACAAGGCTTTGTGCCTCCTCATAAGCAAATCTTGATGCCTCCTCATAAGCAAATCTGGATGGAAGTTAAAGGTACCTTTAGATACTTTGGTTTAGAGAATTGATGAATGATAGTGAAGTGTTATTTATTCTTTCTCATAATTCAATCCTTATGAGACCAACAACTATGGTGATTCTAGAGTTTTTTTTATGATGTAACCACTATGTTCTTAGATGCAAATTTGATTATAAATATATTTCCAAGATATATTTTTTTTAAATATACATAATGTTCTTTTTTTACAAATAATATTTATTATGAGAATAAAAATTACATTATGTAGATACACATAGTGTATATGCAAACATTATAAAAATAATTGTCTAATCTTTAGAGCACATGAACAAAATACTGGTCCTTTTAATGTTGAGTAACCACTAATCTTGAATGTGGATTTAAGATGGATCTAGGTTGGTTTAATTCCCCCCTTTAAATAGGCTCTATTACACATGAATACAATGGATCTATATCATGGGTTCTTATAAACCTGGAGCTCAAAAACCATCTTTAATTTGACCAAATCAACTTTCCCTTAAGTACACAACAAAAAATAGTAAAATAATAATAATAATAACATATAATTTTTATTATATTAATTTGAAGTTATTTTTATTTTTATTTTATTTTATTTTCACCTAGTCAAAATGGTTATGGGACAATACATTGCAACATCTCTTCCATACTGCTCTAGAGAGGGCCTCTTGGCACAATAAAATAACTCTTTTTCATACATTTTTTTTTTGGGTCAAATTTGCTCAAAATTTAGTATATATTTTTTAAAACCATAATTTTAAATTGTTTAATCTGCAAAGTTCAAGTGCCTTGGGTTTTTTTAGGGAGCTGAATCTAATTTTGCATTCAAAAGTGAATTTTGAATAATAAGAAATCATAATTTATGCACAAAACTGTATTGCCAATCCAAAAAAAGTCATTTAGTCTATTAGTTACAAAGCCCCTAATTTTTATTTTGTTGACCATGTTTGTATCTATGAGCATTTTTAACTTCCTGTAATATGAATGTTGTTTGTATTTTTTAATATTTACAATGATAGGTTGTTTATTTCAGAACAAGGCTTCTAGAATCATAATTTAACTTTTAATAATTATTAGGTGGATGGAAGGAATTTGATAAATAATCTAGAATATTCTTAATAGAACTCAGTTCGAAAAGTGTTGGTTCTTAATTTTCTTATGTGATTTCCCAGAAGATTTATAATTTAAATGTTATGGATCACAGAAGCTTGCACTCTCAACAGTATTTATAGATATTTATCTCAAAAATATTGTAGCCTCCAAAAATACATATTTATCTCAAAAGTATTGTAGCCTCCAAAAATACAGTTGATCCAATGAAACAAGGCTTTGTGCCTCATAAGCAAATCTTGATAGAAGTTAACCTTTTGATACTTTGGTTTAGACAATTGATGAATGATAGTAAAGTGTTATTTATTATTTCTCATAATTCAATCCTTAGGAGACAATAACTATCTCGGTTTAGACAATTGATGAATGATAGTAAAGTGTTATTTATTATTTCTCATAATTCAATCCTTAGGACACAACAACTATCTCGTGATTTCATAGTTTTTTTTAAGATGTAACCACTACGTCCCCATATGCAAATTTCGATTATTAATATATTTCCAATATATTTGAAAAAAAGTAAAATTGTTTTTTATTTATTTTAAGATTATTATTGTATTTCCAAGATATTATTTAAAAAATGTAGTGTGTTTAAAAAAAAATCGTAATTATTATTATGAGAATAAACAATTACATTTTGTAGATACACATAGTGAATATACAGATAGTATCAAAAAAATTAACTAGTCTTTGGGGTATAATAACAAAATATTGATTCTTTCAATGATGAAAAACCATTGTGCATAAATCCAAAAAAATTGTTGATGAGCATAGAGTCCATAAACATATATATATACAATGTACATATCGTATGATAATTAGTAAAACGAAAAGAGGTATTGGGAAGGGACATGATCATGTTTGTGCATCCTAAAGAGGACCCCTGGACGACTGAACACGAGGATCCTGAAATGGATTGTGTAAATATGAGTGAATCGTACCCTCATGAACCTATCTAATCTGCCATGGTCCCTGATCCATATCTAGGGCTGATTTGGAAAGTCTATCAACATATTGGTTGAGCTCCTTGTAAAGATGACTACATGAAAAATAAGAAAATGAGTTTTTTAGTTGAAGTTCATCTTCCAAAAGTGGAGAAGATTAATATTTCGGAAAGTTTGAATACAAATCATCCAATTAACCATAAGCATAGAATCACTAAAAACCTGAATTTGATAGACCCCCCACTCAGTAACAAAAATAAGAATATTTTTGTAATCTTGTAGTTCAACCTGATTGTTAGATCCTGACCTAATACCCATAGAGACATGATAATAACGAGAACAAGAAATATGTAAAATGAAGCGACCCTCACTCTTTTGTCTTGAATCAACCGAATCCCCATAAAAGTAGGCCCATGTGATTTAATGATCAAGATGTTCAATTTCAATGACTCGAACTCTACTTCTGCAACAATGAATTTGGGAGAAGAGACCTCATATTTGAAAATTATATGATTCCTAGAACATGAGATGGGGGAAGGGTAACCAACGTTACCAAGCTTCTTCAACAGATTAACCATACCATTGACCAATTTGATCTTCAAGAATCCAACAAGTCGACCATATTTGTTGGCAAAAAGGAAATGAAAGAAAAACATATGTAACATTTTCTTCATTAGCTTGACAGAGGGCACACCAACCGAGACCATGGGAAAACCTATTTTGAAATACATCCCGTGTTGGGAAATTATTTTCAATGATGCACCACGTGAGTATTTTTTTATTTTGGTGGAAAACACGATTTCCAAGCAATTTTACACAACCATTTGGGATCAATTGGAAGTTTGTTAGCATTTATGTAAACATGTACCACCTTAGGAGTGTATATGTTGAGGGAAGAAACATTCCAGACAAGTTCATCATCCTTGTCTCATAACTATACATGACTAGCTTGGAAATATCTTGCATAATTTCAACACGAATCCCGAAGCCCCTTAAGAATGCGCAAATTAGTGGAAAATCTCCATACCTGTCACCAAATAGATGTCCATGTAGGATTGAGAATGTGTGCCAGCTTGGTGATTCCCCCATTTCTAAGATGCTCAATTAAGATTGGTGAAAGAAGAAGCACAACCACTACCATGCCAGGGGTCTTGACCAATACGAACTCGATCACCTGTGCCAACTTTCCATGCAAGGCCCCTTCTAATAACTTCAAAATTATTTGAAATTTTCTTCCAGACTATCGATATATTCCCCCTTGTCTTATCAGATTTGCGTACCCAATTTTCCAAATAGTGGGGGGAAATATACTTTTGAATGAAAACCATTGTCCACAGACTCTGAGTGGACAACAAACACCAACATCATTTTGTAGCCAAAGCTTGGAAAAAAAAATATTTTTAAGGCCCTAGCCATATAGGGTCTTTGGCTTTCTTCTCCCAATGAACCCAATGAAGAACCACTTCCTCCTTGAAATAAAACCATATAAAATTGAAGCATATACATCTGATTATTTATATAATTCCTTTGGGGATGCATGCCAATGATGTCCAATATACCGAAATTTCTTCAAGGACAGATTTTATCAAAACCAAATGTTTAGCCTTGGATAACCATCTATGAATCCAATTTTGATACACTTTTTGACATTTTCTATTAGCCACATCAAATCCTCCTTTAGATAGGTATTAGGCTTCACATGAAAGAAAAATATTTAAGACCTTCATTTATCAGTTTTATTTGTATCGGAAGAAGTTGTGAAATTTGACGAAGGTCACCTGCCTTTAAGTTGGAAACATGTAAAAATAATTTTTGAAAATTGATTAACATACCATTCACGTTCCCAAACAAAAGGAATATTACCCTAGGCTTATCCACCTATTTGGGGCTTCCGTTACAAAATTAGTTTATCATACACAAATAAAAGGTGAGAGATAACCAAAGTTCTAATCACCAAATAACCATGAAATTCTCCTCTTTGTTTGGTCTCCTCCAAAATACGACTTAGTCATAATGCCACCAATAAAAATATTGAAGGAGAGAGAGGGAATCCCTAATGAATCCCATGATGAGCATGGAAAATTGGAGAATTTTCATCGCTGATTAGAAAAAAAAATGGGAAATATTGAATACAAATCATAACCCATGTTATGAAATATAGACTGAAACCAACATGTGTGAGGAGGATTCTTAGATAAATCCAGTTGACACAATCATTGGATTTGGATAAGTCAATTTTGATCAAAAATCCTTTTAGATTCATAATTTTTAAGCTATGAATACTTTCTTAAGCCACCCTAATGACTTTGTGAATCTGTCCGCCTTCAATAAAACCAAAGTGCTCCTTAGATATTGAGGAGGAGAGAATCAATTTGAGTCTTAAAGTAATCACTTTGGCAATAACCTTATAAATGGAATTATACAACGATATAGTTCGATAGTCTTCAAAGGTAGAGGGATATTAAACCTTTGGAATTAAGGAAATAAAGGTGGATCTAAAGGCTGGAAGCATCCTGCACTCCCTCTTGGATTCTTCAACCACCGAAGAAGGCCATTCCAAATAATTTCAAATAGACCTAGGAAGAATTCCACACCCCAGCCATCGAGCCCTGGGATCTTATCTTTTTTAAAGCTGTGCATTCCTTTATTTAATTTTTCCTCAAAGACTTTAGCCATGAGATATCTATTTCCTTCCTTGTCAATAAATCTATGGAAAGGAAAGGATATGCAAATGAATTCAACAATAGAGGCTTCTTCCTTGGCTTTGAAAATATTTTCAAAGTGACATTTCCCTATATATACTAAGGTTGATAAGGAGGAATCCTCCCTACCATCCTAGTATCTTAAATTTCGAATTGTATTTCCCATTTTTCTCCCCTTAGTGTAAGCTTGGAAAAAATTAGTGTTGTCATATCCACATTTGAGCCATATGGCACTAGTTTTGAACCTCCATTCGAGCCATCTTCTAGTATTTTTATCTTCCTCTTCTCTAATCGAAAAAGAACATCTCTAGACTCTGCAAAACCATAACCTTTCCAACCTCAGTGGCAAAAGCCTAAATTTGATTTTCAATCACCTGAAGTTACAAGGCTTCAACCTATTTCTTATTCTTTTCCCACTCTTTATTTTTTTGTTTGATACACTTAAAATTGTTTTTAAAGTGAATACTTGTAGATACTCTAGCCTAGGGAGTATAATTCTTCCAATGCTCTTGGAACACAGCCAAAAAAATATTCTCATTTCAGCCAATTAGAGTTAATTTTGAATGGACAAGCTTGCTTGTGAGTGGCTCCTTTTAATTTAAAAAAGATCAAGAGTGATTAGAGACATCAACTTCCCTAACCCATTTCTTGATTAAACAAAGTGTTCCTTAATGCCTCTGTTGAAAAGTGTAACTAGGATCGGTCTTCATATTGACTATGTAATTATGTATTTATGTAAAGAAGAAGACAAAGATAATAAAATGTATATTTGTTGTGCGTGCTTCATGGGTTTCATAAGCAAGATTTTATTATAGATTAAATAAAGTTCTTCTTGATGTTTATTAGGTTTTTGTCTTCTAGGAATAAATATAATTAGGTGTCTTATATATGACGGATCTAGTCTAAATGCTCCAAGATCTTGTCCTAGAAACCGTGGAAGAATGGCTCTAACAGCCCTCACTCAAACGCTGAAATATAAGATTAAATGATGTATTAAAATTCGTCCTCATAACAGTCATGTCGACTCCCAAATAGTCACACTGGTTCGCCAAGTCAGATCGGCTTATATAGAGGGGCAAACAACTATATATACCCCTGTAGCCTTCACATAAAACAAATAATTTTGGATCATCCCTGCATCTGAAGTGTGGCTATCTTTAAGTGCAGTGGGAAGTGCAAGAAATGTAGTGCGAATTGCAGTAGGAGCAGTGCGAAGTGCAACAAGCTTCAATGCAGAATTTTGATATGTTTCAAGTAATCTCTGCATCTAAAGTGCGGGCTATCTCTGTGCAGATTGTAAGGGAAATTTCAATGTGGATTAAAGGAAAAGTATAGTGTGGATTTCAGTGCTGATGTGTAAAGGGTACATAACTGGTCTAGATATGTATATTCGTATACCATAAGGTGCAACAACATACAATTGAAGTGAAGATGTTTAAAGAGTTTCAGAACTAGTCTACATACATATATCCAAGTGTCATAAAGTGTTGCAACATCCTAAAGCAGAATCACCTTGAAGCAACAATGTTAAAGTGTGGATCCACCAAGTGCATGAGCAAGGTTGAAGTATCTTGAAGCAAGCTACAATGTGACAAGGAAGTGCAAGAGCAGGGTTGAAGTATCATATTTGTCCAAAGATAGTTTGCATACTATCCTAAAGTGAAGTTGTTGATAAAGGGTGACATTGAGACAGTGGTCGGAAGAAGTAAGGACAAGGTCCTGGATGCATAAATAGGTCAAGGGTCTAATTGTGGGTCATGGTACTTGTCATATGAAATCTATAAGAAGAATTTCTCGTGGGCTTTCCTCTCCAAGAGGGAGAGGTTTTTCCCTAGCTCCATGATCCTAACTCTTATGTCTCGTGTCTTTTGATAATTGACTTGATGAAAGATTTAATAATCTAACGAAGGAAAGACATAAGTAACTCAAGTAATCTCATAAGTAATTATCAAGAAGAGAATTTTGTATCTATCACTAGCCCTCCAAATTCTCAACAACCTCAACCACTAGAAAATGATCAAAGACTTTTTTCCACCCTTTCTAAACCAGTTATTTTATTTCTCCATGTGGGGTGAATCTTCACCAAGTCCACATCAAAGAGGGATCGACTAGTGAAATATTCAAACAATGGATCAGGAATATCCCTTTCACTCCATGATTCTGAGGACCCAAAAGGTAAATTGAAATCTCCTCCAATAATTATGGAAGGATAATTTAAGAGGGGTTTGTTAAAGAAGGCCTCCCAAAAATATTTTTGGTTTTGTGATGGGCCCATGGATGGGCCACACATAATGAGACGGGAGAGCGATCTTCCCAACTCTTCAAAAAATATTTCGGTACCGAAACTTGATACAGTGCTCCAAGAATTTAATAGTTTAATACTATGGAAATTCTAATGAAATGCTAGACCCCCTGAGTGCCCAACAACATTTGAGCCTAGAAATATCGATCCACCTAGAAGCCCTTCAAGACAATAAATAATTGCCCAAAGTTTCTTGTAGGAAAGTAATATTAGGAGAAAAATACTCAATTAGTCTTCTGCAAGTGAGTATTTTAAGGGGACTTACAAGACCCTAACAATTGAAAGATATAATATTCATTTAAGCACTCCCATAAGGGAAACAACTTCTCTAAGGCCCCCTTGTATTTATTTTTTTCTACCTGCAACCATATTAACCCTCACACACTCCTTATGTTTTGTCAGATTATATTTTATCCCCTTCCCCTTACTTTGAAAATAAGAGATCTGAATTTGTCCTAGGCCCAAATAAAAAGACTCAACGAAATCCTATTTGAGCAAGGCCGAATATTGTAGGAGGACACACCTCCTCCGAGGAAGCTATATTTATAAATGGAAATAAACCACAGGGGTTTCACTCAATAAACCTATAACATATCACGTGTGATCATAGCATATTAAACAATACCCTTAATTTTAGTACATATTGAAAAATACCTCCCTACCAATATAAACCCAATACACATTCCCATTTTAAAAAGCCCCTACTTTCACTATATATTGTAGGTATCCATTATTTCATTAACATTTTTTATACCCCTTTATATTTTTTCATTAAATTTTAGATCCATTTTTTATACCTGCCAATATAAAAACACCCTACCCCGTATATATCCCCAATATATTATGTCATTTTTTCCTCATTATATATCCCCCAATATGAACCCACGTGCAATGGTATTGCTCCTGCAGTGAATCCCCCATGAAATAGATGAGGAGGAGAAGTCACTCAAGCCATGGTAAGGGTGAAATGGATCTGGGAAAAGTGATGAGGGGAGCCCAATGACAAGGTGAAAGATATAGAAGTTGATCAAAGTTTTCAAGTTCCAAGAGAGTCGAAAGGAGAACAATCCATACAATGATTATAAACCGAAGATATAAGAGAGGAAAAAGAGGGAAGAGTACCTAGAACAAGGTGCTCTAGGGGATCCTGAGGCCCGCCATCCATGATGATGGGGTCCAAAGAATGAATTTTTGTTGTCAAAACCATATCTTTAGACCCCCTTTGAAGACCACCAATATCCTTGCAAGATGATGACATCTTATTATGGAGATTAGGGTCCTTCCATCGAAAATCATCATCCTCATCGGTCAAGGGAGGCACAACTACATAATGCTTGATGAGGTGACCATATTTATGACATCAACAACATTTGAAAGGAACACCTTCATGGTTGAGGGAATGAATAAATTCCTCCTTCCCGCCAAGATCAATTTCTGTAGGAAGACCATTTATGAGATGCACTTTTATCAGAATTCTGGCCAACGTAATTTTCCCCATGGATATGTATGAGGTGTCATGATCAGGATAGGAACCAATGGAATTCATGATATCTTGAAATATTTCATTTGTCCATAAAGCTAGAGGAAAAGGAGGTAGTTGAACTCATAATCTGACCATGTTCGACCTTTCCCTATGAGCATCAAATAGGGGGGTCCAAAATTTGAACATCACAGGAGAGGAATCATTGTGCCATATATTTTATTATATTATTTGAGTGTCCTCAAATTCTACAAACTTTAAGTGAATCCATCCTTTGAACAATTCTTCAAACCCTGGAGAAGCATTAATAAGAGAAGCTATATCATATTCAACCCATTCTTTTAGGGTTTGTATTGAAAAATGTGGACCCTAGACTCGACCAACCATGGATTTTTTCATGAGGCTGAGACCCTATTCATCTTAACATCCGCACCCAAAACCAAAGAAATTTTTGCATTCTTGGCCCTTTAGATAGAATTTGGTTTCTTTTGATGTCCGACCTTGATATTATTATAATTTTTACTGTGATTCCCTCTCGTGCTAGACTTCACCAGAAAACCGTGATATTTCAATGCCCCCTAAAAGGGATTTCCACCTTGTGGCCCAACTTGATTACTGATGCCATGCCCTTGAGAGTTAAAAAATTGAAAGGGATTGAAGTAAGGTGTTGGAACCGAAGACTAAAAATAGCCCAAGAGTGAAAAACCCTTGTTGGTTCCAAAGCATTCCAAAAAATCCAATGCTGCCTACTAAATGGGCTTGAATGGGAGCATAGGACTGAGAAGAAAGTCAGAAAGGGAGATAGGCCTGGAGGGGCCCAAACCCCATATTAGAATAAGAGATCCTAGACTACAGCCCTTAAAACCATGCCTTGTGTCCTCCCCATTATTATTTTCTTGAAATTTTTTGGAGTTATCTACCTCACCAGTAACAAACTCCTTGTCCTGAGGCTCCCCCATCACCGTTTCATTGAATTTGTGGCCACTTGGAGAAATCAACAAAAAACTTGCAGAATTTCACATGTGTCATTGAATTTCACATGGGGAATCCTAGGTCTCATAATCAAGTAGATCCTCCAATTCTATACACAAAGGGGGAAAAAACCAACATAAGGCAACATAAATGGGCTACTAATCCCATAAACAAGGAGAAATCCCCGCCTCTAGCTGTCAATTAAAATGACAAATTATATCGACTCATATCATTACTACCCTAAAAAATGTGAAATCCCTAGAAAGTAAAGAAAGAGATTGCATTTGATATAAATCATCACCCAAACCATGACACTAGTCATCTGCAGATGTGAAACCCTTGCCTGCCACCATGATTAGAGTTTCCATAGAGCTCCTTCTTCCAGCTATAACCAAAAATTTTTAATGTTAAAATATGATATTTGTGAATTCTACATATCCAAAATTATTCCTTCCTTCTTTCAAATAAAAATGTTAATTATCGGGGATTTAGGAGCGGGAGGGGTTATCATTTTCTTCAATGAAGAAATAAAGACATAATATACTTGGGGTATAGGGATTTCAATTAATAACCAGGACGAATTCTTAACTTTGTGACAAGGTATCAAATTGGCAATATATAAAATAAAATATATAAAAAAATTGCAGTTAATGGTGTTTAGAGACTCGATGTCAGTTATTCAACGTGTGCAAGATCAAAGAGAACTTAGTGCAATCACAATCCTCCATTCTTCATAGAATAAACTTGCAACTATAAAAGTTTGAGGTTGTTGAATTCTTCCATGTTAAGAGACATCATAATTCATTGGAAGATTTGTTAGCTAATAAAGGTGTCTCTCTAGAACAAGGAATGATGACTCATGATGACAAAATTTTAGCTCTCAAAAATTTACCATGAAAATACCAAAATCAAATTAGGTCTTAAGGGTATTGCAAGTTTTCATTTACATTAAATAAATAATAAACAAGTTGGAAGGTGTCTCTCTAGAACAAGGAATGATGACTCATGATGACAAAATTTTAGCTCTCAAAAATTTACCATGAAATTACCAAAATCAAATTAGGTCTTAAGGGTATTGCAAGTTTTCATTTACATTAAATAAATAATAAACAAGTTGGTTTTCTGACGTCCTGTTGTCATACTCCAACATGGTTTTTTTCCCATGTATTTTCTCTCCCTTTTGTTTCGACAACTCCTTCTGATTGTTGAATTTTTGGATCATGTGTACACCTGGACAACACATGATAATTTAGTAACAACAAGAGATAGGTGGAAGCCGATTCATCATGTTAATAAATTTTGATGGATGCAACGAGTTATTATATCCATAGTCGAGATCCAACAAACATGCTTGTGGATCTTGGATTTAATGGGGTGGGATGGAAGTTGTAGAGGAAGTATCCCTTTGATTGAATACAAGAGTCAGAGAAAACATGAGGAGGAGTATCGTAATAAAGATGGTGAGTGAAGTGGGCATTTGATAGAGGTAAGCTCACAAGGTTATAAAGAGAGCTTGTGATTCTCTATTTCCCTAGGAATTAGAGTTTGTTTTTAACAATCCTTCAAAGAGGGTGCATTGTGTCATGGATATCCAAATGGAACATATGTAAAGTGAAAATAAATACAAATTCAATTGTAAACTAGATTAATTGATGGCATCTATGGAGTACATAATGAACCTGTTAAAAAAGAAAGGGGAAATTGGGAAGGATGAAACCTAATCTCAAATTGTCCTCTTAAATAAATAAAAACATTCTGATGTAGACCAAGTTGGATAGTGTGCAAGTGGCATATGATATTTTAAACCTCAATATTGAGAGGTTGGTTCCTTCGACTGATGTAGTGATGATCCAAGTGAACACGTAAATGTTTGCAGAGATACTTGTGCAATTGGACGTGACACCAGACCGATAAGTGAAAACAATTGAGGAGGCATAGCTAGAGTTGGTTTCTAATTCCACTCAGCCAAGGCTAGAAAATAATGGCCTTGAAGTAAATCATGTTCCAAGGGAGAATAACAAAGGGTAGTTTCATTTTTTTAATTTAAATAAATGTTATGAAAATATCATTAGAGGAAATTTTAGCCTAAAAGTGCCCATGAAATTTTCACGTAATTTCCATGTCATAATATGTAAAGAAATCAAAATACTTTAAATTTAAAAAGAGGTACATGTAAATATTTTGGAGGGAAAAGAAGAAAAAATAATTTTTTTAAGTGAATTTTTGGCTTATCTCCTTCTAGGTTTACTCAAATTTCAAGTGTATACACTTGTTGGATGTGGAATTAAATTTCTCATCCAACGAGTACCCATTATGCATAATTTTGAGAAAACCCACATTGATAAAAATTGCAGATACATTAAAAATCGTGTTAAACACGTTTTTTTAATGTATCTGCAATTTTTATCAATGTGGGTCTTATCAAAAGTATACATAATGGGTACTCGTTGGATGTGAAATTTAATTGCACGTACAACGAGTGTCTAGACTTGAAATTTGAGTAAAAAAATAAGGAAATAAGCTAAAAATAGAATTAAAAAAGTACTTTTATTCTTTTCCCTCCAAAATTCATAAGTCTTATTTTATTATTTTAACTATTATTTTATGATTTTTCCTTAGGATACCACTTTTAGGCTGAAATTTCCTCTAATGGTACTTATCTTAGGAGTTTTTGGAGAATATATAAAAAATTCTAGATTAGAACACCAATTTGTAGACCGAGAGCTAAAAGCTCTGTAGCTCTGTAGCTCATTTAAAACCAGTAACTTAATCAAACCATGATGAAGCAGGGATGTTTCGCAACCATCAGATTTAGCTTGAACTTTGTCAGCCATTTTGGAAAGGCTTCTATGCAAGAAGAATGGTAAATCTAATGATATCATTCCTGTGAAATGCAACATTAGTTTAAAATGATAAGTGTAGAATTTATGGTACCTACCTTCACATGTGAAATATCTTTGGATGTTGAATAACAACTTTGCATAGTTATCCTTGATACAACTCCTAGGTATTGCATTGTTCAAGTCCATGTCTACAAATTCAGGTTTCATAAACTCCTTGCATGGCTCCATGTCAAACCTGAAACCTTTAAACCAAGATTGTTGTCCCCTTGGTATCTTTGTCACAGCAGCTATAATCTCAGTTGTCATTGGAATATTTATCATTCCAACTTTGGTGGTGGTTCCACTGAAATGTAGAGAAAACTATTTGCACACTTGAGTGTGGCAACCTTGAAGATTTTCACAAAATTTTAGACAACCAGCCTTGCTAAAAGCCTCCATCACCATTTGATCTTCCATAACAACATTTGCATTCTCAGGTTCATATCTAAGACCATGTCCCCCTCTATGGATCTTATTTTCTTCTGCCATGTTTCCTGTATAAAACCCTGTTTGTTTCTCTAAAACCTATAAATCAGCCTCTCTTGACCAGATGAACAGTCTCGCTTGATTTTATGAATCAGCCTCGCTTGATTTGATGAAATTTGTATTTGGATAGAACAACCATAAACTTCTCCTCACTGTTTCAGAGTTTGGACATCATATGTGAAGGTGAATGAAACAGGAATGACTCAATTAGATAAAAGAAATTCGAAGTAGGGATGTCACTTCATGACCAAATGATGTTTGATTGATACCCTATCATGAAAATGATGAATGTAGGACAAGTGGGTACTATGAATCTGTTAATTAACTGACTCACCATACTCCTATCATGTCATTCCCCAACTGAAACTAACAAATCCCAGCTTATTTGACACGATAGCTACGAAATCGCGCTTTCGTAGCGCTCACAGTGTAAATTTTGCAATTTGCGCTATGAAAGTAGTAACACTTTCATAGCGCAAAACTCATTTTTTGAACTATTGGTGCTACGAAATTGTGGATTTGTAGCTAATTGCAGGAAATCAAACTAAAACCTACGTAGATGACCTTTACATGAAAAATGTGAACTTTTTAACTATGTAATGGACCTAAAGACCTGTTTTGAATTTGGATTGTGAACACTAAACCTCTTAAGAGTATGACATACCCTTAACTATTCTCAAATGACCTTCAAAACTATTTAGATCATGATCAAAACAGAGTTGACATGCCATGTTTAAATTTTTTTTTTTAGTGATAATAGTGGGCATGTTGGAGCGAGGTCCCTTGGGGTCAATTTTGGCTATGTTTTTGTATATATTTTGTTGTGTGTGCTACGCTGAAGAGTCAAAGGGGATATGGGGCGGGTCAATGCCCCTAATCAGTGTAAATGGGTTTTAAGAGAAAACTATGAGTCTCAAACCATGGTTTGACACCATGGTATATGCACGCTAAGATTAGTTTTAATATAGATAGATCGATTCAAGTAAACAAAAATAATGCTTATGTTTTGATGATGAACGTTTTGTAAGGATTTGATCTAAGTCTGGGTTTTTGAGTAGAAAAGGCTCTTGCTAGCTGTGTGCGCGGAGACCTTAGTCCTAGTTGTGTGTAGACTCTGCTAGCTGTGTTCACGACAGGGTGAATTGTATGGGAAGTCTAAATGTACTGGAACTATTGGATCTATTAATACAGAAGATTGTTTTGGCAAACTGAATGTGTTATGCGCTTGATGTGTTTTTTATATGATTAACTGTGAATCTATTTTGTTAATGGCTCTAAGATCAAAATTGGTTTTGTGATATCTTACATTTACTTCTTTTTATTATTGAATGTGTCTACACAATTGAGTAAAGTCTGTTATGTGTGAAGTACATGATTGATGAATAGATCTGCTTAAGTGTATCTGTTTATTGTGCGCGAAGACATATATATTGCATGCTGGAATAATCGGCAATGAAGTTGATCTGTTAGTCTATTGTATTTTTGTTGTGCACATCTGCATATTATCTGTGATAAGTTCTGTTATAAGTCTATTTAGGGCCACCACATCAAATTCTTCCTTAGGGTGCTGAAACCTGGTTCCAACACCCCCCCATACTGCTTCGGGTGAGACTTTGATTTGTGCAAGTAGGTCATTGCTGAAAGGGCCAGTAGTTGGAGGGTTTGTTGGTTGCGCAAAAAATTTGAACCTGGGTCAGGACTCCTCAAGCCAACAAGCGTTATACTTGTTGTCGTCACCCATCTCGATGTGCATCTGGAGATCCTTCTCCTCCAAGCTACTGAAGAATTCTTTGTTGTTGATCATATGGAATGAAGCTCCACTATCCAAGTACCACACAGAACTTATCATTGAAAACACCATGCATGTGATGAGAGTGAAATCCAGCTCGAACTATGAAGCAAGTGCTTCACCAGCTACTCCTCCTGAGGCCTTCTTGTTGGTCTTCTTTTGTGGACAATTTGTGGCATAGTGTCCATGCTCATGACAGTTGAAACATT
Source organism: Pinus albicaulis (assembly GCA_034641835.2). NCBI lineage: Eukaryota > Viridiplantae > Streptophyta > Pinopsida > Pinales > Pinaceae > Pinus > Pinus albicaulis. The sequence continues at coordinate 1,388,561,879 of CM076579.1, forward strand.
TTACCTTGACAAGTCTTGTTTCTTGCTTGCCTTGTTGGACTCATATTTGGAATGGGATGCCTTCCCTTTTCCTTTCTGTGCCTTTCCAGCCAAGTCACAATTCTCCTCATCATCAGTATTTGATGAGGATCCATCTCTCGTGCTCCGCCGAATTTCTTCTTGTGCTAGATCAAACCATAGTCACTCCCAATCCAGTAGCTTCTCCCTCCTATTAAAATATTCCTGGTAGCTATGCTAACTCTTGGGAAGGTCTAGAAGAGGTAGGCTCACCAAATCATGCAAGGCAACAGTTATCTCAACACTTCCAAGCTCATCTTGACACAGAGTGAACTTCGTCAAGTATTTTTGGATCATGTTGCCCTTCTCCATTTTGATCTTCCTGAGCTTGTCTTTCAGTGCCATCTTCTTGTAGTCACTGCTATTATGATACAAATTTGTCAAGGCCTTCCACATAGAATACGGAGTCACCTTCCCATGGATACTCGATATAATATGGTCACGAACTCCCTCTAACAAGATCCTTCTTGCCTTTGCTACATTCTTCTTCCATGCATCAAGAAGTTGAGCATCTGTTGCTGCGGTCTGAGGGATATCAATATATATGAAAGCCTTCAATCCGTTTTCCTCGAGCACTGCCTCCATGCTATGTAATTCGAATTTCCCTCGAGTGAATATTCGAGTCTCAAGCCATTGAAAGACATCTTGATTTGAAGTTGGATCCTGAAGAATAAATCTGCAAATTCAAACTTGATCAAAATAAACTATATTCTTCTCTTCTTATTGTGATTATTGACGCCCTAATACCATCTAGAAAATCAAACAACGAGATTCAAACTGATCTTGTAATGTAATAAAACAAAATATTGAATCCTTACTATAATTTTCAGAAACAAAACACGATCGTACAATCACATAAAAGGAAAAAGTAAGATACAATCAATCACGCAACACAAGATGTATTTGGGAAAAGCACACTACCTAAAACCCCACTATATGTATATTGTATAAAGTCAAGACCATTAAATAATACAATGTTTTCTCTCACCGAGAAAATCTTGCACTCTACCAACTATCTCACTCTGATCTAGGAAAAATCAATTAATTACTTAACCAATTCTCAGCCTCTGCTCAACCTGCCTTTCTCAAGCATCATTGGAGGAATTTTCGCCCTATTAAATAGGAAATTCCCAAGAATTGATTGTGCAATGCATCATAGGCTTCCACACGACTCTATAACTAACCTACACAATTTTCTAATTATACAACTGAAAATTATCATCCCTTTAACCTTAGTCTCAGCTGGGCCTTCCTTAGAACTGACATGAAACAACTATTTATAGAAAATTGTTAGTTAACTGATTGATCACTACTTGTGAATTAAATTAGATTTAATTCACTGAACCTCTCACTAGCTCATCTCTCAGTTAGAATTAGTTAAACTAATTTTAACTCAATTTCTTGAGTTAACTAATTACAACTCACAAATAACTGTAATTGGCCCCCCTTAAATCATGGGAGAACTCTACATGCCTCCTCTCTGACCCTCAACTCGAATTTCCTAAGCTAACTCAGTCATTCTAACTTAGTTAACTAATACAAGTTGTCATGAAATGAAATTAGAGTTTCTCTTCCAATTTAATTAAGGGAAAATTAAATCAGAAGCCCCCTTTGGGTGCCATTTCAAAAAAAAAAACTTAACATCAAAAGTTGACACCCATTTCAAGATGCATGTAGTGAAATCTGACCCATCAGACGACACATGGAGAAAATAGAAACCAAAGCATTTATAACTTTTAGCACACTTTAACAATTTTCAACATTTCGACATATATATGCAAGGCACGGCCTTGTATTTCTTCTCACACCACTTAAGCTGGGAATTGTGGGATTCTAAGATTGAAACCTATAAGGGGAGTAACTTACTCAAATTGTGCCCAATGATTAAAGCTTATAAATTTCTTAAAAAGGCCAACTGCATGAAATCATCAAATGGTAGTAGTTTTCAAAGCCAATCTTGAAGAGAAAATGAACTTCAATTTCTAATATGCAAGTTTAATTCTCAATGCCTTTGGGTTTATTACGAAATGAAGGGTTTTCAACTAATGTATTTCATGTGAATAAGTCACTCATCACCATGGAAATTTGAAAATGTTAGAAGTGATGATGAGTGAACACTTCATTGCTAACATTTTTAAATTTCCCACATGATGATTGAATTGTTCATTCAATCCCTTCACCCAACAATAAACAAAAAAAATGACAAAAATTCAAATTTCTATTCTCAACTGAATTTTTCTAGTAAAACATACTTCAAATGACCTACGCACTGAATTAATTAATTATTATGCTGTGATGATTTTAAAAATAATAATTCTAGAGGACATTTTGAGCCTCAATATTTATGTACGTGTCTCAAAACTTAATTATATGTATCATATAACTTATATCTTAAGGTATTTTTGTTATTTGCACCCTTACATGCAATATATATGTGTGCAATAGTCAACCTTGTCATCCACTAACATTTTTATTCTAGCATCAATGCAACCAAATATTTTGAACTCTTTCTCCATCTACACAATTAATTTACCAAGTTTCATTTTGTCATTTTAGGGACTAGTGTATGCCCTCAATAATTTCAATTTCAAGCAAATCAAAAATTCGTTTCTTTGAATTAATATATGTCATATACCTCAACAAATCAATCATGGAAGAAGAGTTGTAATCTAGGGACTATGACAAACATTTGCCCAAAGTTTTGAGAAACAACATTTCTTACAATGGATTCAACATTGGGACATATTTTTGCATAAAAAATCTCACTAAGTTGAGTTGATATTTTGCTTACGCACAGTCCCAACAACAACCAAATGACAAATCCAACCAAATCCAATGGCTTTTTGGTAGATTTTTTTTGAACCTGTGACTTACAATATTTAATAAAATTACAAACAACTCTTTATCCAAGAATTCAAAAGATAAGAGCCTTTTACCTACTCTATCACCTAGAAACCCCCATACCTCTATATATAACAATTAATGAAAATTAGGGTTGTTTGTGAGAATCTAATGGTTGGATCAGAAAAAACACGAGTCAAATTTAAGTGGATAACAACCCATATATTCCCTATGTCACATGAACTATCAACTTCCCCAAGTAGGTAAGGTGATTTTTCCCCAAAAAAAATTTAATCCCTATTGAGAATAAACTTCAATAATGTTGGCAAGTTAAAAACTCTAAAATTTTACTTATTAGTGAGGCATTCAATGTGGAAATAATGTGGGTCCTCATTTTTGCTTGAATCTTACCTCACTCCATTGATTTTAATGATGGATGAGAAACATGGAAGAATGAGAATTGTTTTTCAACAAAATATGCTTGGATTCTAGAGATAGTAATTTATTCATGCACACTGTGACAGTGTTGTCACAAATACAATTTGGACTTTTTAATCCTAGGGAAAGTTTCCAAATTTTTTTTCGATGATTGTGGCTTTGATGGTTGTGTTATAGTTAATTGGATTAATTTTATTAAAAAAATTAATCCAGGTGACATATCAAGTTGGGAGTGATTATGCATTCAACCTACTGGGTTTGCAATGTTCAAAGGATGGTTTGAAAAGGACTGAGTGTTTCTTCGATATACTTGGGGCTATCAGAGGAGTTATTTTATGAATACAAGAGTAGATGGGCAGGTATTAGTTAGGAAAAATTTGTCATGTATTTTCTGCATCATATACGATACCCTTGCAAATTTATATGATACCATTTGCAGTTGTAGTTTATAAGTATCCATGTTTGCAAAGAAGGCTTCGTATTTAGAACAAAAAGTGCATATGATGTCTTGGGTTCTTATATATATATTTATTTACAGATGGTTATAAATAGGTTGCCTTCTTTAATAATTCAAACCATGTAATTGTCACTTTAGACCATATATATTACAAATTCAAAGCATGTATATGGAAAATTAGTTCAAAGAGGATAAACTTGAAGGGACATCTTAGGTTAATGATAGAATATGCAAAATGAGAACATCGAGGGAGCTAATGGTGTTGAGTGTGAGACACAGAGGGGGACGAGAGCAATTTGGGAGGCAGGAAATAAGGGGAGGGTTGAATTTTTCAACTACATGGAAAATGGAGTAGGGGCAAAAGGGTAGTAGTGCACCACTAATGCAGGACACAAAAATTGTCATCATAATGAACAAATGAATGGAAAAGGAGTGTTGGAAATAGAGACGATGTGGAGAGAGAGTGCAATTTATAAGAAAGTGTCAGATAACTTAAAAAACAACAAAAACTATTAATGATTTCCCAAAATATAAAATAAATAGACTACACTTAAAAAAATTAGACATTTGCATTTAACTACTTAATAATTATGAGATAATATATATAACAAAAATGGGTAGAGGATTTCTATAATTATGACTTTCCTCATGATTACAAGAAAAAATTCTTACAGATTGCAAACATAATAATATGCAGAAACAATACATTGACTTATTTGGGAGGCTTTTGCAACATGGAGTCTACACGAAGTTGGGATCTTGAAGCTAAATTAACCTCCACTTCACGTTCCCATTTTTCCTTATGGGATTTCCGTCCTCTTTTGAGAGGTGGTTTAGGTGCATTCAAGGAGAGGAATTTTCCAGCATTGCTTCCTTACTTGACTTAACATGAGCTGCTTTGATTTCCATAACTTGTCTGTAAAATGTGGGAGTGGATCTTTTCATCTCTGCAAGCTCAGAATCTGACATTATTAATACTTTTTCCGCAAAGCGTGATTTTGCATCTCAAGAGGCAACTGTTGAAGGAGATTTCTGATCATTCTCCCCCGACACTGCTAAGTTTCCTTAATCCTCCTTTGGGGTTTCATCCAAAGGAGTATTTTAATCTTGTTTTGGATCTTGAAGAGCCTCAAAAGAATTTTTATTGAAAGAAGGTTTTGGAACTTCTTTGGCATATTTCTTTGGAGCTGCAACCTTGTTTTGTTGATTCTTCCTTTGCTTTTGAATTGGTTGAAAATTGCTCACATTATATATGGGACTATGGATCTACCCTTCTTTAGATATAGGGGCTTGGGCCTGCTCATCTTTTGTTTTGTTTAGGCTAGTTTTTGGCAAAGTGCCAATGGGAATGAAAAATGATGCATTTGAAGGGAATCTATTCATAGTCGAATTTCTGAACATGGCTCCATTCCCATAAATTTATTCTTAGGGTCTAAACTTTTAGAGAGATTTACTTCTAGACAAATGCAGGCACAATAAAATTTTCCTCCTTTTGGTTGATTTGTCTAGATAATGGCCTAGCTTATTTCTAATCTCTTTTAGTGCATCGGGTGCTCAGGGATGGAGAGGGAGGTGAGGCATCCGAATCCACACCGATGCAAAAGTAATTTCAGAATTTGAATTGAAATACAGGGTCCATGAGGTGGTAAAGAGGCCTCTGGTCCCCATAAAATATGACCCTGATTTGAAAATTAGATCTCTTTCCAATTTATTAACAAAGGAAAAAATAGAAACCTGTACCTGCTACAAATAATGTTAGCTGACCTTGAAGCTTGTGGGTCCATTTTTTTGTGATTTAGGATTCAACAACTTTTGGATTCAACCATAAGTCCATAAAATTTCCAACCAATGTTTTTTATGAGAGGACTAAGGCTCTCTTGCATGGATTTTACGAAGAGAGTTCCACATCGGGAATCTCAAATAATTTCTTCCCAATTCTTTTGGGGGGAGAAGAATGCCCCCGCAGTTTCCATGCCTACAGCAGCGGTCTGAATGCAACCACCACCTCCATAATGAGAAAATGAAAATCAATCTGCAAGAACATATCTGTGATGTCTCTTGCAATACAGCTATCAATTGCAAGCTTGAACCTTACTGGAGATGCAAATACAATTGCCAGTGTCTCTTTCGGCAAAAACTAATCTTCAACGACCGAATCGGGAAATGGAGTCCAAGACTAGATTTCTAGAGTATTCTGCTTATCAAATCTGAGCTAAGAGATGTTGTGGCTAGAGAAACCCTAGCCACCAAGAGATAGGAGCCACAAAACTCATTTTTTCTATTTAATTTGATAATTAATAATAATAATAATAATAATAATAATAATAATAATGAAATAAAAATGACTATTTTTAAAAATCCATGCAGGTCAAATGGATTTATACAACAATTTTGAACTTTGATGGGTCATCCTCACCAATAAACCCCACACTTTCACGTTAGTCTAAATTGATTTTAATCTCTCACATTTAATACACTTTATTTTATTTTTTTGAAACATTAATTGAAATTTCTCGATATCGCTTGGTTCCTACAATTTGCACTTACGACTCCTATAAATACAACCTACCCTTCCCGTGATCCTCATCTTAGGTGCGCTTGGTTTTCTATCTTATTGTGTTAATTTTCGACAACTTTTCTTTACAAGTATGGCAACTCAAGCTTTTTTATTTCTTTGTAAGATTGGATTGTTGTGCCCAGGGAAGAATTTTTGTTGCTTCTGGTTAACAATTTTGAAACATTATTCCTCGTAAGATGCCTGCATCAATCTTATTAGGGTTATGATATTTGAGCTATGGCTAAGCATTATTAGGGTAACTGTGCTATTTTTGTCATGACATACCCTTTACTATTATTGGAAAAACCAATATCTATTAATCCTATAAATCCTATAAAGTTTTGATAATTTAGGTATCTTATGGTTTTTGTAGAAGTACATTTATTTTTCCATCTTTGAGAGCCGTTTGGGTTTGTAATTTCTTTCGTGGATTCAATTAGCATTAAAAAGTTTTCTTGATTTCCTGTAAAGCTATGAACTTCGAGATTTTTTACTATGTCAGGTTTCATTTATTGTTTCTGATGCCTTAATTTTTGGTCAGGGTTGCAATATTTTTAAGATGTCTTCAGATGCAAAATTTCACTATCTGCAGTCTCTTGATCTTTGGTTTCATAGTGAATCTGTTATTCCTATTATATATTCGTCTGAATAGTCAAATTATTTCTATTCATTTGCAGGCATTCTCCATTAGCTTTATTCCAATTTCAAGATGCATATCTTTGTTAAGACCCTCACTGGAAAGACAATACTCTCGAGGTTGAGAGTTCTGACACAATTGACAATGTAAAGGCAAAGATTCAGGGCAAGGAAGGCATCCCTCTTGACCAGCAACGTCTGATCTTTGCTGGAAAGCAGCTCAAAGATGGCCGAACCCTTGCCGATTAAGTATCTAGAAGGAATCCACCCTGCACCTTGTCCTCATGTTGGAATTTATGATAATTCCAGAACAATAATTGAGAGAATAATACTCTCCTTCAAACACAGATAATTAGAAAAAAAATTTCTCACCGCTGGATAGAGATTGCATAAAACACTTTCTATTCCATTAACTGTAAAAACTATTACAAAACTTGTCTTCCTCTAACAGAGGGATTTCCAAAAACTAGACTGCTACACAGGCACTGCAAAAACACTTCTTTGTCTCTCTTACAAAAAAAATAATGCACTCTGTGTTTTGTAAAAACACTGTCTGTCTGATTTTTAAGCCTGCGGGCTCACTCTCTATCCTTTCAATACACTGCTATGTATATTACATAACAACTTGCTGTGTATTAAATTTTTGACACATATATCATTAAGCCTTCTGGCCTATTTCTTTTGTGGCACAACACACTTTTTAATCAATAAACAACTACCAAAAATTAAACCTATCTTATAGCCTCCCGGGGCACATAATACACTAGCGCATATATACATTGATATATGTTAAAACATAACATAACCAATGGTTTATAACAGAGTTCATTGTGCGATTAACAAAACATTGTAACATAAAACTATAACAAAATATAACACAAAACCTCTGCCCGGACTTCAAAAGAAATTAAACCAAACTGCATTGAATCTTCGTGTCACAAAAGTTCCTGCTGACGTCAGGCCCATTTGTAACGCGAAATATTTAGGGCAGATTTCATAAACTATTTTTGGGTCCGAAATTGAGGTTGATGATGTAGGTACCAAACCAACGTGAAAAGCGTTGATTGGTCCAGGTGCCTGTGTGCTAGCGGTGGGACCGCTGCTGCGTGGCCCAAATCAAATCAAATAAAAAAATTTAAAACAAATTTCCCATGTATAGAACAAAAGCTCTATTTCGGAAGTAAAAGGACTGTAAACTCTGTTTAAACCTCGAATTGACTGTTCAGCCGAAATAGCAAGCGGCTTTTGACAGAAGTTGTCAAAACAAAAATGGAAAGCGGCGTTTGTGTGCAGAGAAGTTGAAGTTAACACTTCAACACTCCCCCTTAAGTTCAACTGTTGGGTTATCAGTCATACCCATGCATTTCCTCAAATATTCAAATATTTTCTGCCCCAATGGCTTTGTTAGTATATCTGCAAATTTCTCCTGAGTTCTACAATGTTTTAAAATAATTTTTCCATTGTTCACTAGCTCCCTGATGTAAAGAAACTTAGCATCTATGTGCTTTGTTCTTTTGTGAAACACAAAATTCTTTGAAAATGCTATGGCTAAGCTATTGTCACAATAAATTACTGTGCCTTTTACCTGTTCTTGACATAAACTTCTCAACATTCTTCTCATCCACACTGCTTGACATGTTGTTGTTGTAGCTGCCACATACTCTGCCTCTGCTGTACTAGACAATTCTACAATAGGTTGTTTTTTAGAAGCCCATGAAATAGCTCCTGAACCCATATGAAAAACATAACTAGATGTACTTTTCTGGTCATCTACACTTCCATCCCAATCACTGTCAGTGTATCCAATTAACTCAAAATTTTCTGAAGTAGTATACAAAATACCATACCTCTTTGTTCCTTTCACATACCTCAGAATTCTTTTTGCTGCCTGCCAATGTGCTTCTTTTGGCCTCTCCATGAATCTGGAAATCAAACTAACAGCATGCATAATATCATGCCTAGTTGCAATCAAATATATAAGGCTGCCAACTATGCTCTTGTACAAGCTAGGATCAAAATCCTTGCTGTTGTCCTCTTTGCTGAGTTTCAATTCCATTACTGTGGGTGTAATTGCTGCCTTGCAATCCTACATGTTAAGTCTTTCCAAAACTTCATTTACATATTTGGCTTGAGAGATAAATATTTTATTTTCATTTTTCTCTACTTCAATTCCTAAGAAGTATTTTAGCAAACCCATATCAGTCATTTCAAATTCATCCTTCATGACCTTTTTAAAATTTTCAATGAGGTAATCATCATTACCTGTGAAGATCACATCATCAACATATAAAACAATAATCACCATCTTACCATATTTCTCCTTAATGTATAATGTGGGTTCTCCTTCACACTTTTCAAATCCATTTTCTAGTAGATAGGAATATATCCTACTGTACCATCCTCTTGGTGCTTGTTTCAACCCATAAAGAGCTTTCTTCAATCTGCAAACTTTGTGTTCTTGGCCCTTTTTCTCATAGCCTAGAGGTTGTTCAACATAAACCTCTTCCATCAATACTCCATTTAGGAATGTTGATTTTACATCCATTTGATGAACCTTCCTTTTGTGTTGTGCTGCTATAGACAACACTTCTCTCATTGTTTCCATTCTTGCAACCGGTGGAAATGTTTCCTCATAGTCTCTTCCATGTTGTTGCTTGTATCCTTTGACAACAAGTCTGGCCTTGTGTCTTTCAATCTTACCTTCAACATTGCTTTTGGTCTTGTAGACCCATTTCACTCCAATGACTTCCTTACCTTTTGGGAGTTCAACCAAATCCCATGTCTTATTTCTCTCTACGGCATTAATTTCTTCATTCATAGCATCTATCCATTTCTTATATTTTATAGCTTCTTCAAAATGAATAAGATCATCAACATGACAATATAAAGAAAATAAAGAGTTCATACCTTCATTTGCTGCCTCTTGCTCATATATATCATTCAAATTTCTGAATTTTGTTCCTCTTTCATTTGGTGTACATGTGCTTGAAGAAACACTCAAATATGTTCCTTGTGGTGTACTTGGAGAAGCACTCTCATTACTTATCAAGGGTGTTCTTACTCCAGCTTGTGGTGTCCCTTGCTGTCCTTGTGTTGGTGGAGGTAGTGGTGCTAATGATGGATGTATTTCAGCCATATCATCCTCATTTTCATCATCAGACAAACAACTCTTTACATTGACTGTTTTCTCAATGCTTCCATCCCAAGCTTCTTCTTCAATGAACTGAACATCTCTGCTCACAATAAATTTCTTGGTGGATGGGTTATACAACCTATAAGTTTTGGATTCCTCACTGTATCCAATAAAAATACACTTCTCCCCCTTGCTTTCAAACTTCTTCCTTCGTTGATCTGGAATGTGTGCATAAGCCACACAACCAAAAACTTTCATGTGGGTGACTCCTTATTTTATCCCACTCCATGCTTCTTCTGGAACTCTATTCATCACTGCTTTTGTTGGGAATCTATTTAGTACATATGTTTCACAATGTACAGCTTCAACCCAATAATCATTTGGAAAATGTTTTGCCTTTAGCATACTCCTTACCATATCCATGATTTTTCTATTCTTCCTTTCAGCAACTCCATTTTGCTACGGTGTATACCTTGCTGTAAATTTCTTGTGTATACCATTTTCTCTGCAAAAATGTAGAAATTGTTTAGAGTTTTACTCACCTCCTCTATCAATCCTTAAGACCTTGATATGCTGCCCACTTTGGTTCTCAACAAGTGCCTTAAAATTGCAGAAATTTTCAAACACTTTATTTTTATATTTCAAGAAATAAACTCAAGTTTTCCTTGTGAAATCATCAATAAAAGTCAGCTTGTAATGGCTTCTTGCAAGTGATGGTGTTTTCATTGGTCCACACAAATTTGAATGGAAAATTTCTAAGGGTGCCTTTGCCCTTATGCTTTTTCCTGATGAAAAACTTTCTCTGTATTGTTTACCCAAGATACAACCTTCACATAGGCTGTCCGGTTTCTCAATCAATGGTAATCCTCTTACCATTTCTTTCCTATGTAACAAATTAAGACCTTCAAAGCTGAGATGTCCAAATCTCAAATGCCATAACCAATTCTCATCATTTGCTTCTCTTTGGAAAGTCTCTTGTGTCATTGCTACCATTTCTTCTCCTTTCTTCAAATATGCTCTCATCTTGAGAGGGAACATTATGTTCCTTGTCATCCTTATTTCAGCAATACATTGGTTGTTTGGTGGTTTATCCATGATGGTGCATACATTATCTTCAAAGAAAACATTGTAGCCCTTTTGAATGAGCTACCCAATTCTTAACAAATTACATTTCATACTTGGTACATAATATACACCAGATATGATATTCTTTTCTCCTTTATTTGTCAAGACATTTACTATACCTTTTCCTGTGAGAGAAACCTTACTGTTTGTTCCCAATGTGACTTGAGACTTCACATTTCCATCTAACATAGAAAACATAGCAATGTTTCCTGTCATATGGTTGCTACATCTTGAATCTAGAAACCATAAATCTTCACTCTTTTCCTCAGCCATATTACATGCTAAAAACAATTTATCTTGGCTGATATTTAATCTAGTAAAATTGGCACTAGGTCTATTACCCATATCATTCTGCTTCTTCCTACATTCATTGGCATAATGCCCATATTTTTTGCAGTAATGACACTGGAAATTGGATTTGTCATACCTTTGTCCATGAGCATGTTGTTTTCCACCTTGTTGGCTGCTGCTTTGGCCTTGGTTTTGATTTTTATTGCTGCCCCTTCCTTGAGTATTTGCAGGGTTGTTTCTTCCTCCTCTGTTTTGGCTTCTGCCTCTACCTTTTCCTTTGTTGTTTCCTCTGCCTTGACCTCTTACTCTTCCAAAGTACATTTTGGTCTTGAAGGCATGCTCCAAAGATGAGTTTTCATTTCTACCCAATCTTTGTTCATGTGTCATCAGTGATGTATGAAGCTCATCAAGTGAAAATTTTGAGAGATCATTTGTCTCTTCTATGGTGGTGACTATAACATCAAACCTTGAGGGTAAGCTCCTCAAAACTTTCTCCACAATCCTTCTTTATTCAAGTGTTTCTCCATGAGATCTTATCTGTGTGACCATCTCAATCACATGTGTGAAGAATGAGTCTATGTTATCAGACTCTTTCATGTAGAGTCTCAAAATCTCTCCTCAACAATTGTAGCTTTGTTGTCTTCACCTTCTCTATACCTTGATAGGTTGTCTTGAGAGTATCCCATGCATCCTTGGATTTCTTAGCTGCTACTATCCTTGGAAACACACTCTCACGTACTGCTTGATAGAGATAGAAGAGGGCTTTTGAGTCCTTCTTCCTATTGCTCTTCAACAAATCCTTCTCTGCCTGTGTCAAGGCATTAAACTCTTGTTCATCTATTGGTTCTTCAAAACCATCTTCAACAAGCTCCCATAAGTCTTGAGAGGCAAACAAGGCTCTCATTGTGATTGCCCAATAATCATAGTTCTTCCCATTGAACTGTGGGTGCTAAGCATTTCCAATACTCATGCTTGTGCTGGCTCCTGCAATGCCTAGCACTCTGAACTATGCTTTAAATATTGACTGTGATTTTTAAATAAACTGACTGTCTTCAAACAGTAACACAAACTCTGTTTTGAGAAATACCTTGGATTTTAACTGAGCCTTCACACTGTTAGAGAAACTGCTGTAACAAAAAGTCCTTCCTTTAGCTTCTTTGACACATTCAAAGAGCCTGAACTAGCTCTGATACCATGTTAGAATTTATGATAATTCCAGAACAAGAACTGAGAGAATAATACTCTCCTTCAAGCACAGAGAATTAAAAAAAAATTGCTCACTGTTGGACAGAGATTGCATAAAACACTTTCTATTCCATTAACTGTAAAAACTATTACAAAACTTTTCTTCCTTTAACAGAGGGATTTTCAAAAACTGGACTGCTACACAAGCAGTGCAGAAACACTTCTCTGTCTCTCTTACAAAAAAAATAATGCACTCTGTGTTTTGTAAAAACACTATCTGTATGATTTTTAAGCCTACGGGCTCACTCTCTATATTTTCAATACATTGTTGTGTATATTACATAACAACCTGATGTGTATTACATTTTGCACACATATATCATTAAGCCTTCTGGCCTATTTCTTTTGTGGCACAACACACTTTTTAATCAATAAAAAACTACCAAAAAATAAACCTATCATATAGCCTTCCAGGGCCCACAATACACTAGCGCATATATATATTGATATATGTTAAAACATTACATAACCAATGGTTTATAACAGAGTTCATTGCGCAACTAGCAAAACATTGTAGCATAAAACTATAACAAAATATAACACAAAACCTTCGCCCAGTGTCAAAAGAAATTAAACCAAATTGCACTGAATCTTCACGTCACAAAAGTTCCTGCTGACGTCAAGCCCATTTGTAACGCGAAATATTTAGGGAGGATTTCATAAATTTTTTTCAGGTCCGAAATTGAGGTTGATGACATAGGCACCAAACCAACGCAAAAAGCGTTGATTGGTCCACGTGCCTGTGTGCTAGTGGTGGGACCGCTGCTGCGTGGCCCAAATCAAATCAAACAAAAAACTTTAAAACAAATTTCCCACGTACAGAACAAAAGCTCTGTTTCCGAAGTAAAAGGACTGTAAACTCTGTTTAAACGTCAAATTGACTGTTCAGCCGAAATAGCAAGCGGCTTTTGACAGAAGTTATCAAAACAAAAATATAAAGCGGCATTTGTGTGTAGAGCAGTTGAAGTTAACACTTCAACACTCCATCTGAGAGGTGGGATGAAGATATTTGTAAAAACCCTCACCGGTAAGACGATTACTTTGGAATTTGAGAGCTTGGACACCATTGACAATGTGAAGGCCAAGATCCAGGACAAGGATGGCATACCCCCTGATCAAAAACGCTTGATATTTGCTAGCAAGCAGCTCGAAGATGGCCGAACCCTTGCCGATTACAATATCCAAAAGGAATCGACCCTGCACCGCGTCCTCTATCTGAGAGGTGGGATGCAGATCTTTTTCAAAACCCTCACCAGTAAGACGATTACTTTGGAAGTTGAGAGCTTGGACACCATCGAAAATGTTTAGGCCAAGATCTAGGACAAGGAAGGCATACCCCCTGACCAACAACATTTGATTTTCACTAGAAAGTAGCTAGAAGATGGTCGGACCCTTGCTAACTACAATATTCAGAAGAAATATACCCTGCACCTCATCCTCCGACTGAGAGGTGGCATGCATATCTTTGTCAAAACCCTCACCGAAAAGACGATTACTTTGGAAGTTGAGATTTCCGACACTATCGACAATGTGAAGGCCAAGATCCAAGACAAGGAAGGCATTCCCCCTAATCAACAACGTCTAATTTTTTCCAGAAAGCAGCTTGAAGATGGTCGAACCCTCTTAGACTATAATATCCAGAAAGAATCCACCTTGCACCTTGTCCTTTAACTGAGATGTGGTATGCAGATCTTTGTCAAAACCCTTATTGGCAAGACGATCACCTTGGAAGTTGAGGCTTGTGATACCATTGATAATGTCAAGGCCAAGATCCAGGACAAGGAAGGCATCCCCACAGACCAGCTGAGGCTTATTTTCGCCGTTAAGCAATTGGAGGACAGTTGGACTTTGGCTGACTACAACATTCAGAAGGAATCGACCCTGCATCTTGTGCTTCGTTTGAGAGGTGGTATGAAAATCTTTGTGAAAACCTTGACGGGAAAAACTATCACCCTGGAAGTGGAGAGCTCAGATAACATTGATAATGTGAAGGCTAAGATTCATGATAAGGAGGGCATCCTTCCTAACCAGTAGAGGCTGATTTTTTCTGGTAAGCACCTGGAAGATGGACGTACTCTGGCTGATTATAACATTCAGAAGGAATCTACTCTGCATTTGGTGCTCCGTCTTCATGGTGGTGATTTGTCGAAGTGAAAGTTATGTTGGTCTTTTGTGATGCCTATTAGGGTATGAATAGAAGGTGATTTTGTATGTGTAGTTGTCTGTGTTTACTATGTTGTATGTGTGGTTGTCTGTGTTTATTGTGTTGTGTCGACTACATTATCGTGTGTATTTGTGTATATGTGGTTGGCTGAAGCCAACACAAGGCTTGGTACTGCAGTGTTTTTTTTCGGCACTGCAATAGAACTTTGTGAGTTAATTGTCTTTGAATACAAAGACTTTATATACCTTATGGAAGATGAAAATGTTCTTCGCAGAAGATTTAAGTTTTTTATGGTTCTTATTCAAGAATTTGAAATGAGCGTGCTCTTTAAAGATTGTCATTGTTATTATATTTCATTTTGTGATGTATCATTTAATTCCCGTACTTGTTTAAACACACTAATGTTTCTGAGATTTTCAGTTCGAATTTTGAAGTTTTTGAATTATGATTTGTGTTCTCATATTGCATAAGGATTCTACTTCTATTGTTATCACGTATCTGTAATGAAATCCAGTACTCCTTATATTTCATCAATGATTTAGCCCTTCATTTCATCTGATATAGTACCTAAGCCAAAGTTATTTTTCAACCTGTTCTTTCACACAATTGTCTAGATCTCTATTTGAAGTATACCCAACATATATTTTCAATTACATAATTTGCCAATTAGCAAAATCTTCTTCATCTATAGGCTAAATATCCAATGTTTCAAGGTTTCTGAACTATATCCAGCATATTTTCAACTAGTTTGCTAACTTAGCAAAATATCCTTACCTATCATTTTGGGTTTCCTGAGATCGAGCTCTTCCAGTTTCTTGGGATCTGCCTGTTCTCGTTCAGCTTTTATTTGGAGCCTGACACTTGGAGTTATATTATTTCTTTGCTTGGAGTTTCCTTATATCTAGTTGTTCATACCCATCTTTTTCTGAATTTGCAAAGAATTCTTCTAAATTTATTGAATGATGGGTTTCCTCCAAATAATCTTGCTCTTACATCCAGCATAACAGCAAAGATGAACATCTCCTTTATCTTGTTGAACCATTTGATAAGAAATTTGCGTAAATTGTTAATGCTTCTACAAAAAGGTTGTATTTCTGCAACTGTTATACATTCTATGCTCAGTAGAAAGATATTTGTGTTATGTGGATGCCAACATGTTGGAAATTATCCAGTCATCAACATTTGGACTATATGGTATATTGTAACCCTCATCTTGAGTAGGGGAGGTTTCGATAGTTCAAGTCAGAAACACAATTCTATATGTAGATCTTTCACCCCATAAACAAAATTTATTTACAAATCTAGAGAAGGTAACAAAAGGAAATTTAGCTTATAGGTTTGGAATTTGGCCAGAAGATAAGTAGAAGGTAACTACAAGCTTGCTGAGCAAAAATTGATCTGTTATATTCTTGGATTTTAATAATGATGAAAGGAAATAGATATAAATAATCTATATATCTATTTTAATGGTTTTAAATCAAATAAGAAAATATATATTTATTTTAATTGTTTTAAATCAAATAAGGAAATAGATATGAATAATCTATATAAATCTATTTTAATTGTTATAAATTAAATAAGGAAATAGATGTGAATAATCTATATGCTCCTCTGAATCAAATAAGGACATATATATGAATTATCTATATTGTAATTGGTTTAAAATTTTGATTTACTATCTCTACAAGTAAGAGATTATGATTAAATATCTTAAAAATGTGTATTTTTGATAGTTTTATTATAATAAATTGGTTTTGATATTTGTGATTAAAATTGTTTATTTTGATAGTTTTATAATAAATTTATTTTTAATATCAAATAAAATATATTAGAATGATTATTTTTGGTTCAAATAAGTAACAAAATTTTGAGCAATATTAAGATTGATTTTTAAAAAATTCAAAGTATTTATCTTGTTATTTATTATAAATATTTATTGTAATAAATAAATTGTTTTTTTGTTTTTGTTTCAATTCTCTATAAAACTTTCGAGGTGGTAGATGTAGCAATTGAATTTTGAGAAAAAGATGAGAAAAAAAGAAGTTGTTATTAATTTAAGGTTTAGGAATTTTGTAGTTTATTTGTTGTTTCCAAGTGATGTTAGCAATAAAATACCATATTAAACATCTAATTGTTTTGAGGGATTTTAGCATGACTACAAGTCAACGATCAACAAATTATGTCTCAATGATAATATATTTGGTTAAATTCTAATCAAAGAATGACCATATACTAATTGTTATGAGGGACTTTCACATAATAAAGTCTATAATGTAGAAAAGATATATTTTTAGGGAGTTTAATGTTAAATGAAATGTTTGACTTCAAGGTATTTTTTGTTTTCTTATGTTTGATAATTTATTTCTCTTTTCATATTATTTGTTATTATAAAACTATTTTGTTTATTATTTTCATATACACTATACATGTATAGTGCTATGCAGTTTACTTAATGACATTATAATATCAAATTGAATATAAGTAAATATATATGAAAAATATATCAAATAAACCGTAAATATATATATATATCTATATATATATATATATATATGAAAACTATATCAAATAAATAGTAAATATATATGAAAACTATATCAAATAAATAAGGAATAGATATGAATAATTTATATTTTAATTGTTTTAAAAATTATATCAAATAAATAGTAAATATATATGAAAACTATATCAAATAAATAAGGAATATGTATGAATAATTTACATTTTAATTGTTTTAAATCAAATTAGGAAATAGATATGAATAATCTATATGTCTATTTTAATTGTTTTAAATTAAATAAGGAAATAGATATGAATAATCTATATTGTCCTTGTTTCAAATCAAATAAAGAAATAGATATGAATAATCTATATTGTAATTGTTTTAAAATTTTGATTTACCATGTCTACAAGTAAGAGGTTATGATTAATAATGTTTATTTTGATAGCTTTATTATAATAAATTGGTTTTTAATATTAAATAATATGGAAACAAAATTATTATATTGTTACCTTAGAATGATTTTTTTTTTGTTCAAATAGCCTTGTAACAAAATTTTGAGTAATATCAATATTGATTTTTAAGAAGTTGAAAGTATTTATCTTTTTATTTCATTATAAAATATTAAGATTTATTTTAAAAAATTTGAAAGTATTTATCTTGTTATTTCATTATAAAATATTAAGATTTATTTTTAAAAAGTTGAAAGTATTTATCTTGTTATTTGATTATAAATATTTATTGTAATTAATAAATTATTTTTTTTTTCAATTTTATATAAAACTTTAGAGGTGGTAGATGTAGCAATTGAATTTTGAGAAAAAATTGAGTTGTCATTAACTTAGGGGAAACTTTAGAGGTGGTAGATGTAGCAATTGAATTTTGAGAAAAAAATTGAGTTGTCAGTAACTCAGGGTTTAGGAACTTTGTAGTTTATTTGTTGCTTCCAAGTGACGTTAGCAATGAAATACCATATTAAACATCTAATTGTTTTGGGGGAGTTTAGCATGACTACAAGTCAATGATCAACAATTTATGTCTAGATCATATATTTGGTTTAATTCTAATCAAAGCATGATCATATACTTGCTTCAATTATAATCAGAGCTCAATATGAGGTTTTAAAAATTTGAGGCATTGTTAGAATCACAATCATCAGACTACCTTTCCCAAATGTATCATGCCATGTGCCTCTCTGCAACTTTATCCACCAAGATGTGATGAGACCCAAGACCTCCTTGCACATTTCTAAAGTAGCGAGGATGAGAGGTAATGAAGGTCTTGTTTTGATTAATTTTCAATGACATGGGTTGTACAAGGAACAAAATGGATCTAGGTTATACAAGGAACAAAATGAAAGGAAAGAAAAGAAATATAACACATACAAAGAAATATAGAAAAGAGTGTAGCGATATGGTGAAAACTCAACTTCCATTGGTAAAAAAAAAATAGAATAATGTGGAGCACAAATTGGCTAGAATGTGGTAGTTAACTTCAAATGGAAGGAGATGTTAGTTGCTTGTGTTCATGAAAAGCTACTACAACTGGTTGAAATAATAGCCTTTTAACATAAAATAAATTTAGAGGTCCAAAATCCTAATCTTAGAGGATGAAATTCCAATAGTTTTGTTGGCCTTAGGGTGGTTAGTTGATACACCAAATTTTAAGGGGTGTAACTTTTGCATATAATGTTAGTTTGGGGCGCACAATATAATGTTGGAAATAACTATTCGAGGATTACAACTTTTGTTTAGGGCCAAGGAATGTCATTGTAACCCTTGCCCCCTTGAAAGGCCAAAAAACATATCTTACAACGTCAAAATTTCCCCTAGAAAAACCATAGAAAAACTGCCGAGAAAATGGATCACTATCGAGGCAATGGAAGAGCTGGGTCGCCATCAGTATCTACTCAAGCCGATTCCCCCTGTCCCCTACGAAACAATGGTCTTCATTGTGTCGAGTTTCCTCATCAAATTTGGAAACTTTTGTTGAATTTGGCTCCTCGTGAGCCACTTTCCTTGATGGAGAAGTTACCCTACTTTGACAACTCAATAGAGTTGTATGTTCTAGGTGTTCATGATTTGATCCATTGGAACGTGTTCAATGCAGTCAAGATTAAGCGTTGTGGAGGCCAATTGTTCAACTACCTCAGAGGTGTCCAATAAAGGTGGAAAATATGGTCGAAGAAACTCCACATTAAATACTTGGGGAGAGCCAAGGAAATGGGGAATACTCTGTTCAAAACAAATTTTCACCCATAACCTTTCTGATTGTGTAAGGCTCATATTGGAGTGGTTTGAGCTTTTTATGGGGGCTGCGAAGCACTCTTTTTGTGAATACAACCATATCTTATTAGCAACTTAAATTTGTGTAGAACTTGATGTTACTCATCGTTGCTTTTACTTGGTTTTCTGTAGGACATTATGAACTTGTTGTTGGAGGTGTTGGATTTGTTTCAAAAATTTGGTTGCTTTATTTGCTTAGGCTTGAGTAGGGGGGGACTTTGTCAGTGAAGATGCAATGGGAAGCACTACATCAATTAGGGCCAATGGTTCGAACCCCAAACACACTTTAAAAACATTGTGACAAATAGAGTTGTGCAAGGCTTTGATATAGCTATGTTGAACAAATGGAAGTATTTCATCCCATGTACGTGCGTTGTACATGCGAAGATATGCACAATCATCTTGTGGACCACTTATGTTTGTCCATCTGTTTGGGATGGAAGGTGATTGATTTGGTAGTTTGGTATCCATTAGAGACCATATGTTGGACCAAAATGTATTGAAGAACCTATTATCATT